>JAYJMB010088226.1:0-19796 GCA_036873735.1 Pouteria campechiana | reverse complement strand
TTGAAGCTTAACTGGACTAATTGCACAATATCAAAGCTTAATTAGGCTAAAATGAAAAATCAATAGTTAGTGATTTTTTTTTGCAAATATCAAATTTAAGAGGGTCCATTTGCATTTTAAAAATATTAAACAAGCTACATTGATGGCATTTTGTTCATATATTAAATTGCACAAGTTAAAAACTTAACTAAACTAAATTACAAAATTAATAGCAACTAGTTTGTTTTTCAAATATCAAACTTAAGAGTGTCTCTTTTGCAAAAAACCTAGACACTTTCCATATCTTTCTTTAATTGCCTTCCACTCCATTCCAACCACGTCACAACCATGTCATGCTTACGTTCCTGGCCGCTCATCCTCTGGACGAACGTTTTTTTATTATTTCATGTAGCATTTGTCTATCATTAATAATTTTAATTTTTTATTACTTTCTAATTTTTAGTAGAATGTCGTCTTATAATCAAAGATAAAAGATGAAGTAAAAGTGACGTCAGCGGTCAAAGAAAGTAAATAAAAGCCAAACATGGTTAAAGGTTATTAAAAAAAGTTATAATATAATAAAGCTTAGACTTAATGAGAGTATAACCTAAGATTAAAAAGAATTGAGTAACAAAATATATGTAGTTAACTTTATGTAAATAATAATTTTCAATGATGATGATGATTTTCTAATTTTTATATAAAAAAAAAGATTGACACTGTCCAAAGCAGTCCAGCAAAATCTGGTGGAAACCATGTTCTACCGGTCCCCACTCTTTAGACAGGCCGATATTGTTGTACAAGGGCCAGTATTGAACTGGGCTTGGATGGATACACACATAGGGCCGCGGCTCTTTTGTAAGCCCGCTGTGTAAACCAACGGGCAAAGAAGGGCCCAGGGTGTATTTTGGGTCCATCCGACAATAGAAAATATTTATATATGATTTTTCCTTAATTAAAAGTAACTAAATCAAGCAAGCAAAAATATATAATTAATGGTTTTTACAACTAAAGTTATTTTGAGAGCATAGATGACCTATATTATATCATATAGAATCTAAATGATAAAATATATATTTCTAAACAGATAAATAAAAAAATTGATTTTTTTAACATGCTTGAAGTAGGACACGTGATAAATTTTTACTACATGTTTTGGTTTTTACTAGTTTAGTTGGTTTGGCCCCGCTTCAATGCATTGTTTAGATTATTTTTATTATTTAAGTAAAAATCATATTTTAAATAATTTCTAGGTTGAATAAACCCAAGGTATAGTGTGTATGCCTCTCATTGTCACGAGGTTACAGGGTAACCCTGTAATACAAGTTTACACCAATAGACTTCTTCCATGTATCACAGGCGGATACAAAAAAGAAGTGTGGTAAAAAAACGAAAAAAGAAAAAAGAGTATTAAATAAAAGCGTTCCTAGAACGCTTACCTCTTCATAGCTCGCCAGACGCCAAAGCTCCCATTTTTGCAAAGAAGCGTCCACGCAACGTGCGGTAATGATGGTTAACAAGCTTCGCTGGTTTTGGTAAACGATAAGCGGGCGAAGTGCAGCCAGCGAGGAGCATTCCATTGGAGCCTTTAGGTAGGTTCTTGGTTCACGAGAACCACAGGCCTCGTTGGTGGTGGAATGTCAGGGCATTGGATTGGGACAGAAAAGAAAGTTTTGGGGCGATCTCTGCACAGGCCTCAAATGTCAACCACCCTGTCAGCAAGACTTTTTTTATTTCCAAAAATGCCAGTGCCTTCACATGCAACGGTCTCGGCCTTGACGAAGGCGCCATTTCACACGTCCATATCGAGAGGCGACGAGTCTGCCGGATTTCCACATTGCGTGTTAAAAAGACAGCGATAACCCTATGTCTTCCTTCCTCTTTTGGTTTCTTGACTTATTCTACCATAGGGAAATGGGCGTGAGCTGAAAAGACATTCACCCAATCACCCGTTTTGTGAAATGGCAGTTAAATCTTTTGCTAATCAGCCATGTAAGACAAAATTCTAAGCGTCAAAGTGTCTACCAATTTTCCGAAGTGCACGCCTATCATTTGTCACCGTGCCCGAGCAACAATTCTCGGTCAATGGTCCGGAGACCAAACGTGAGCGACGCAGCGGCTGCCCGTGAATCCCGATGGAAATTCACTGAAAAGTGGCGGTGAGACACATTTTGGTAATTATGGTAAGGAGACAAAATCGTTATAATATGGTGAACATCATTACCCACCCCCAAACCTCGCGCCGTACGTCCCCAACCTCCATCTTCCCAAGTTCTTTAACTGCATCGGGCATTCAAATGCACCAAGCCATTAAAAACCCTTTCATCTGACAATGCACGAGAGTTACGGGCAACTCCATGAATAAAATTAACGGTCCAAGTCACATGAAAATGATTATCTTTTGTGGATATTTGATCGACAATAGGCTTAAAGCAGCCGATTTCTTTGACTCAACCAAGATCTGTTTTTAATCAACTGTGATTCATCTATGCTCTTCCCTATGAGGGATGCGTTGGACCGTAGATCCGTGATGTTCACAGGGCAGCACTCTGCTGGCAGGAATGCAGGATCGAATAAAAATCCAGGGAGATGAAAACGCACCGCCAGCAATTATTACAGAGGCGAGACAGAGATTCGACTCTGGAATTTCGCCAGAGAAGAGATTTCTCAGCTCGTCCAGCTTGTGACAACCAACGCGGCTTGCAAGCGGCAATCAACGTGGATCCCAAACCCGGGGGGCGGATTACCTGCGACGTGCATCGCTGGGTGAACCTGCGAAAGCCGGCGCCTGAAAGCCGCGTGGCCACCCAACATCGAGGAATCCCGGTGCCTTAGAATGTATGGAAACCAAGCCGCTGTGATTTCCGCAAATCCGTACAGGCATCAATTTTATAGAATCTGATCCATTCAAAGTTTTTATTGTCCCAGTCCATGGATCAAAGACCCAAATAGTGCTGCTTTATGGTTTATTTGGATGAAAAATATCCATTGCACTAAAATACTTATTTTCCTATAAATTCATACATTTAAATAATAAGTTATTATAATTCATTGCATACCGTCCATAATAATCTTTCAAGTCTATTTTATGGTTAGATTAGGATAAAAACGAGTAAAGACAATAATATGTTTTAAGAAATAATTTAATCCCAAATTGAATAATAGATTTTTTAAAAAAGATTTATTAGTTTTTATTTTAATCTAATCCATAAAATAGATTAAAATATCATTACAGACTGTATCTGATGAAGATAGAATAATTTATTGTTTGAACATATTAAGTTATATAAAAATAAGGATTTTAGTATAATATTTATTTTTCATCCAAATAAATATAAAATATTATTTTTTTACGCATATCATTTAACTTGGACAATAAAAATTTCGAGCGTATCAGATCATTTATATACACAAAAATATACTCGGTATCTTATTATTATCTCACTTTTATAGCGACGTGGGTATTTTATTTCTTCCACGTTACATCCTGTTGGATTATTATATTCGTCGCGTTATTTGTTCTTCCGTGCACTATGCTAGCTTCCACTTCAACGTTGTATTTCCTCCGCGTCTCTCTTCCTCCTTGTCAATCCAAACATCACCTTTTAGAAAAGAAATCGTCGGTTCCGATTCTCCTCATGCACGGTGCGTGTGGTGACTGAACAGGGGCACGGAAAAGCTAGTTGCAATTGCCCAACCCACCGTGGCTCGGGTCGGAAACAGGAGGCGAGCTTGTACGAGACGGGGGCAGTTTGGTTAATCCATGGAAAGGGAGGGGTGCGAGGGCGGATGGCGACTTCACCTCCGGATTACCAATTGCCTACTGCAGGCAACCGGCGCGCGTGCCGCCCGAGGTCGGACATATCTCTGCCGCCCTGCACCGCAAACAGCGCCTCCGCCATCCGCTTTTTCTCTACCCCGCATTTAAAAAGTGGAATTTTAGGCACCCGAGGCACCCCACTCGACCCTCGCATCGATTGCATTTTTACCCGGCAGTAGTAGCGGCAGCTGGAGCCCTACTTCGCTGGGCATGTCGCGTGTTTGCATCGGTTAGGCTTTCCAATACCAGCATTACGTGGAGTGAAAATAAATCACAAGCATGATGATAAGAGTAGAAAGTAATCGCTATTGTTGTAAAATCCAATAGAATTTTTGCGGACGCGTGTCATCAGCTCACCCAATACTTTGATCAGCATTCACGTGGGGCTTGCAAAGGCTCGACAGTCGAGTTCACTTAATCCATCCATTTGAGACTGGACAACTAGAGGACAGGAGTTGCCGGGTCTATTTCTCTATCTCCAGTCGGGACAATTTGTTGCTATAAAAGTGATCCTGCCGCTCCCCTTGCAAAAAGGCCGGATGGCAAATTAGTAAAAGCGCGGCGTGGTTTAGCTTTATCTCTTGGCTGTGCAGGTTTGAATTAAACCCACGTGACATTGGGCAACTTTCAAACCTTACAAAAGGTAGGTGAAGCACAGACCTATTTATAATAGTTGTAGGGACATCGTAATTTGGTGAAAGAAATAAGTAATCAAGTGGACCACATAGCAAGACTGCAGCAGTAGACTAAATGCGCGCACATTAGATCTATTTGTACCTTTAGATGCATTCAGGTGCCATCGCTGCGGACTAGTGGACGGTTAAGATCGTTGCATGGCCGTAGGAGCATGAAGCTCTGTCCAACTACAACATGCACGGAGAATGCAACGTGGAGGCGGACCACCAGGCAGGTTAGAGCTCCCTTAATGTGGCCGGAAAATGGCAAGTAAAGGCAGCATTATACCAACAGCTCACCTCCCAATGAAGCTAGATTTTGGATTTTACTTCACCCATTTTTTGGGGTTCGCTCCAACAACCAATTCGATCGGCTCGCGTTGTCCGGTCGTGGACTTGGGGGTTTAGCTGCACCCGACTCGTTTGATCGTCTTACATACAGCTCACGACTACAAGATGTCCGCATCCAACCGCATGCCTTGGAAGAGAAGGACGACGTGGTCACCGTGTGAAGGAAGAGGGAGAAGTTATGTTATTAAAACCAGACCACGAAAATCTAAAAATTTGAATTGCAGGTTCTAATCGAGATGAATAGATCTTATACGCTAAATTATATGGCTCGATATATATATATATATATTTGATTGATAAGATTAAAATAAAAAAACAGCTCATTAGGCCTACCTCAACTAGATTTGGCTGTTCTGGGATAGACCGGTTCAACTAGCGGATCTGGTCCGGTTTTAATAACAGTCAAACCCAATTAGATTTTATTAAAATTTAAATATTACTAAACGACTTAAACTCAAGCTGGCTTTTGCATGCTTACTCATCTTCAGTATATCTTCAGTATTTTTATATTAATTAATATAAAATATTTGTTTAAAATAAATTTAAGATGAAAATTTATTAACTTGATTTTTCAACTCAATTATTGACCTAAATTCAACCCAAATGCAATCCTTCTTTTTAGCATCAAGTTAGGATTAAATTAATATTTTAAAAATTAAATTAGAATTTTTTATAAATAAAATTAAGGCTGTGTTTACTTCAATCCGAGTCAACCCGGACCTGATTTTAAAAAGGGTTCTTCTGCCTGAGCAGCGTCCACTTCTAGAGTATCGAATCGGTAAAAAAAATTGCGGAGTTTTTGCAGGACAGAGACAAAACGGGACTCGGCCGTTCATCCTTTTTACTTCCCATTGAGCGGCCCGGCAAAATGGGGAAATTCAATTTTCGATTTCGCACGCGTGCCATAACTTTCTCGGCACGCACCCAGTGGAACACACGAATGAGCGCTCAAACCCAAAGCCTTGCTTGCTGAATCGTTCATCATGGCGATCGCGGACACGTGCAATTCGGTCCCTACGAGTAACATAGGCAAGTAACCCGTGCAGCACAACACAAGTGCAAGACACTGGATCAGAAACTCGAGCGGTTTGCATTAGATTTTTTCTCAAAGATGGACTGCATCTTGCGCGGTAATTTTGTGGAGAGCTTGAATCTTGACCGTTCGGTAAATTTTGTGGAAAAAGCAAGTCTACGATGCCTGCAGGAGCAGTACTATCGTCCACGTGACAGACCACCCCGTTTTAGACAGCGCCGTAGCATTGTCACTCCACTGCAGCAGAAGGACCGGCCAGCAGCATTGCAGTAGAACCAAAAGCGCCTCTCTCTCTCTCTCTCTCTCTCTCTCTCTCTCTCTCTCCACACCCACTGCTGCTCTTTGCCTTGTCCAACAAGCCAAACCTCTCCTTTTTAAATATCCCCGTTACGCCTGTGCTAGCCGCTCTCTCTACTTGCTTCTCTGTATTTCTCGAGTTTCAACCCCCCCTGCCTGCCTGAGTGGTTTGGAATGGCGACGATTTCGGTGATATTTGTGCCGACGACACTGGCGTTTAGCAACGGAAAGAGGAGATGCCGGAGCTTGTTCTGGAAAGTGCGAGCGGAGATACGGAGGCAGATGAAGGGTCGGTCGAGGAGGAGGTTCAGCTTCAAGTACGACCCTTTCAGCTACGCTTTGAACTTCGACGACGGCGGGTCCGGTTTCCTCTGCTGAATTTCCCCGATAGATAGATGTGCTAGGGAAAAAATGAGAGAGAGAGAGAGAGAGAGAAAGACAGGAGAAGTGTAAAAATGGGAAAATGGGTTTTGAATGGGGTAGGTTCTCTCTTTGCTTCTTCTTGCATATAGCAGTTGTTGCCATGTGAGAAGGCCGAATGTAGTGGGTTAGTTATTGCGTTTTCTCTTTTTGTGAAAAATTCTCTTCTTATCACTTTCCACTTGACTTTGAGAGGTGAGTTTCTTGATTTCGTTGGCATAGCGAGTTTCAGATAGAGGGTCGAGGGCCCTTCTCGATGTCATCCTCCTGTCTTTTTTCCTTGGCACTTTCTTAGTATACAAAATCGAATATTTGATCGAATCGGAGGCCCTAATGGTGAGCGGCGGCACACAAATCGTACACATCAGCGCTATTCATCAGAAATCCCTACTCCTTGCTGGAATACATTCCACAGGGATGCCATAAATGAGAACGAACTAATAACTCATGCTTTTTCTCGCATGCCAAAATGCGATGGGCCCTTCAATCGCGTGGGCCGGAAGAAATCACGACAACAAATGCACAGGCAGCGTTTCAATATCTAAAAGGTGGGCCCGTCTGTTTCTTGCTAATTGGGCCCACATCCAGTTTTGTCAATCTTCGAAACATCCAGATGCGTGTGAGAGTTGGGACCGGCCTTCGCAGTCACTGCCTCACGGCATGTGCGGCTTGCGACCAGACGGGGCAGGTTGAATTCGTGTGGTAGATGCAGCGGGTTGTATTGCGTTTTGCCAGAGGGTAACTACTGGGGCATTCTGGAATTGCCAGTAGACGAAAAATAAGAGTTTTATTGAAATTGAGTATCGGCTATAAATTCAGTTACAAAAGCGGGCAACTTTCCCAATAATAGGGTAAATCGTAACGAATATATATTACTGTTGAAGTAATTATATGCTAAAAAAAAGACAGTAAATTTTCAAGAATGTGCGTATGATGATGACCATTCTACGCTTAATTATCGGTTCTCTTCGTTTTGTCATTGTCGTCTGCTTGAGAGCATTTTATATATAGAATTTAACTCTCAGTTTTGCACTTACGGTAAATAACGGTAAGTGTGTCAGTTTAAAGTCAGATTAGCTTCCGCGTACCCTGAAAATTGGCAGCGGAATCTTGAATAAATGATCCTGTCAAGTGCCTCGAAATCTGTACAGCTTTGTCACGGCTGGGCTGGGGAATCTTGGATGGAAAGTAGGAAAGTGCCTCGCTTTCTCACTTTTCTGTTTTTTTAATTACAAGGGAAAACCTCTCCTTTCATCCACATCCAGAGGTTACACCCGTTATGCGTTCGGTTCATGGTCAGAATGAATCGACGGAACTAACCGGATAATTTATTTTTTTAATAATATAACATAAATTAGACGAGGATCTTGCAAGGCAAATGAAACATTAGATCAGTCAAAAAGCAAATCTTTTTTTGCAATGATCTACTTAAAATGCCAAAATCGGATGTCACTATTTTTTATTTTTAAATGATGATATGGAATCGCAACCCATGAAACAGTTGATTTACGATTTAAAGTATATATTGAGTCTATATATTAGTTTTCGTTTGGTATTTATCGTTCAATTTCAAAACAAGCAATGAAGTCCCCACGGCCATTGCAATATTATTAGCCATCGAGTATCCGAATCTTCTAAAAGGTTGTTTGAAATGCTTGTCTATTTAAAGAGTGGGCATATTGATATACCCATTGGAAAATTAAAAATTAAAAAATAAAAGCTCGTCTGTCTGATTTTAATAATTTTTACATTAGTAAATAAATTACATTTATAATATAACATAAAGCAGCATGAGCTGAGAATGTAGGCCCATGTGTTATTTTGTATCCGACAATCAAACCGGTCCTATCTAATGCCCTTGCCCTGTCTTTCCCCGATCGGGAGTTGGAGCGAAGTCTATGATGGGTCTACGCAAGCATGACGAGGTGTTTGCGAAAATGGCACTGGGAACTCACTGCGCTTCTCCAACGCCCGAGACAGGCGCATGGCAGCGTGTGGTCTGTTTCGCTGCTCGGTCATTAAAGCACCGAACGGAAGCCATCCCTCGCGCCACAAAAGATGCGTCCGGATATGGCCAGTATCCTTTTGTGCAGTGGGGGGCCACCAGCGGCCCAGCCTTGCTGGGTCTCAGAGAATGAGAGCCATTGCTGCTACAGGACAAGAGGAAGAGTTTGATGCTCTGGCAGACCGCGATGGCTGATAAACGCCCACTAGCGCGCCTGCCTCGTAGGACAGACAGGGGGGAACTTTCCAGTGGCGAGTCCACTTTGGACGGATCAAAACTGAGCTGATACTACTTTGTTGGTTTGCTAATGGCTTATCTGTTCTGAAGTAACAAAAATCGAATATTCATTGAAAAAATTATAATAACAGCCCCCCTTTATTCGATGACATACGCTTTTTTTTCTACTGAATTTGTAATAAACTGCATTAGATTCAATAAAACAATTTTTGTCTTTTATGCTGATGTGTCAAGAGTAAAAATTTTGACCGTTGACCGGTTGACCATAGAATTTGAAATTTAAAAGATTTAATTATTAATTAAACCTCAACAACCCGTGTAACTCGGATGGTTAGAAACATGGTAATTAAGAGTAGAGGTCAAGGGTTCGAATCTAGAATCGTGCGAAATTTAGAAATTATTGTTTTCTTCTTTCCCCCTTTTTGAGATGTGGGACCCACATAAGGATAAGCATTATCCTTATCTAGTGGGGAGTGGGTAGTTATAATACGGGAATATAACTTCCGTAGAGAAAGTTTTCCTTTTGAAAAGAGGGAAGTAGTTTAAAAAGGGAGAAGACTTTTAAAAGAACTCCTTGTTTCAGAAAAGATTAGAAGAAAGGAAGAAGAAGAAAAAAATAAAGAGAATTACAGGTAAGTAAAATTACTTTTGCATTATTTAGATTTTTCAAAAAGTAATGCAAAATAAGAAGAATACATCAATTATATTTAGAGATTTGATGTATTAGATTTATTTATGCATTGATTTAATTTTTCTAAATTGATGCATAGATTTAATTAATTTTATGTGGTTTGAATGCACGAGTTAGATAAAATAAATTCATGCATTAGATTAACAAGCCTCAAGAGATGATTAGAATGCATGTACGATCATGCGGTTGAATGGGTTTCATTGAACGTATTTTGTATGAAAAGGATTCTATGATGGCCTGTTCAGATTTCAACTCATATAAGTGGTTTAGATTTATGCAAAGCTAGAATTAATTTCATTAGAATTTACGTATTGTGTTAGATGGGATTCATTTTTATTCTTGAAATCTCATGTTACTGGACGCATGAATACCTACATGTGAATTGAAATTATCATTTCAGTGGGATTTCCGGAGCGAAGTTTATATCTTCTACGTGTTGTGCAGAGAACCAATAAAAGCATACATGTGGTGTTTGATTTGTATTGGAATACGTTACATGTTGTTATGATTGTACATATGTACCCAGACATCAAATAAAGATATCTTCATGAGATAGAAAAACCTGAAATCCTTGTTAAAAGCATGGTTTCATTGAAACTAAAATTCCAAATGGATTTGGAACATTTCAGATTTTTTTTATACGAGAAAATATATAAATTTTATGGATTTCAGATATATAGAAATTCTAGATATTTTATGGAATGAGAACCCTTAGAAACATAGGATTTCCAAGGAAATCCGGACGGTAGAAATCGGTGGGACAGCGTCCCCACCGTCCCTGCCAGAAAACCCCCCTTCCCTGCCCATTTTCGTCCGTCCGGTGGCTGGGGACGAACGCCTGGGCCGGCCAGGCCTGGCCCAGCGCCGAACCAGCCCAGCGTCAGACGAGTCGGCGCCAGAGCCCAGCATCGACCAGGCCCAGCGCCAGGCGTGGCCCAGCGACCTTGGCCCAGGCGGAATGCGCCGGCGGCAACGCCAGATCACGCCGGTGACGGCCGAACGGACGGCCAGAATAGTCCCGCTCGTTTTGGGACATCCCGATCTCCGTTTTGGACGATCAGATAGTCGTTTTTAGGGTTTTCTAGCCTTCTGGACACACTGGATGGGTCAGATTTTTCAAATTATGGCCAGATAATAACAATTGATGGAATCATAACTAAGGGTTGAGATTTTACTTCCCTAGATTAAAGGTGATGGTTCATCAATTTGGGCAGATGATTATTAGAGTTAATTATCCAATATAGGATAGATTAAATTAAGTTAAAAGAGTGATATATTAAGAGGAATACAAGATTGGGCACTTGTATAAAATTTTAATTAACACATGTGCTAAGAATTTAATTCTATTTACTGAGTTTTATACTCACCCCCTTTTGTTTCCTCTTACAGATGGTCCATCTCAAGAAAAGTAAGGATTTGAGAAAAGATTGCTGGATTTAAAGTTTTTCAATTATCTGAACTTTATTAAATTTGCTTAAGATGTATTAAATGGTGTTATTACTACAAACATGCTAGAACTGTCTTTGGTCGAATGTAATAGACTTATTAGACTTATTAGAAGATATAATTACCATTATTTTTTTTTTATCATTTGTCTGCTAGTGCTTTGTCGTGATGTAACTAAATCATTCAAGTGTGGTAGATCTTAGGAAAACCCGCCATACTGCCAGCGTGGCATCACCATCCTGGGGTGGGTCGTCACAGATTTAGTCATGAAATATGTAGTTAATAATTCAGATTAGAAATAAAAGGACGCATATGGCCTCAAAATAATTTAAATACTAAAAATGTTATTTAAAATTTATTTTTAAATATTCTATTCGGCCGGATGGAACCAAAATGATTGGTTGGGCTGACTATTCAAGGGTTTACGTAAAGTCAGGCTCCATTTATTTGGGGGGCTTATTTTTTAAGGACTAAAAAGGTTGGGCCGTTTGGACGTGTTTCCACTTTCGACGGTGGCAATGTCGTGTTAAGCGATGGTGAAGTTCATGTTACAGATGGCCATGACGTACAACGTCGCCGCTTTGGTCTATCCGGAGCACCCAGCCCTAAATTTATGTCCAAAACTCTGAATCCAGTCATTATTCTAAGGGTATTTTTGAAATTCTAACCCAACCCTGAGAAAATTTTGAATAGAGTTTGATTTAACAATTCAAGATACTTTTAATTACTAAATTTTAAAAAATTCCAAAGTATCTTTATTAAGTTTATAAATATATGATGTGTGTAGCTGTAGATTTATGGCTTAATATTTTTGACGTATTTGTGATAAAATTAATTTAATCATCAGTATATTGTTTCACTCACAAATGTCTTTTTAAAGCTCTCAACACATCATTTTTGAGTTTTAATGACTTATTTTAAAAAAAATATGCATTTACATTTTATCCACGTAACATTGAGACGGCAACTTTGCAAAGTTTAAATCCTCCGAAGAAAAAATTTCAGGTTGGTGATTGGAATAAAAAAATCAAAATTTCAATTTTGATCCATTTTAAGTAAATATTTTATATCAAGATCAATTTCAAAAACATTAAAAACATAATTTTTTTTTCATCTTTGAAAAGGAGAAAAATTGAGGAAGTGCACGTGAGGAACGGGTGAGTATACAAAGGTTACAGGATGGTTATTTAGGTACATTTGAAATCGGAGATCAAATCAGGTCACTTGTCCCTCAACCGAGACCCATCCAACTTACAAATTGGGTTGATATTTCCAACCTACTTTTCCATTTCTCCGACCCAACCCAATCTATTTTTGGTTTGGGTTATTTGGGTTCGGGTTGAACCCAGCCCAATTTATATCCCTACTGGTAATGGCCTTAATCCGGCCTAATTCATTTTTGAAATCGGGACGCCTTGAACCTTAACCCATTTAACACGAGTTCTACATTAAATCTCAACGCAACCATCAGCAAGATCACGGTTGGTTTGGTCGGTACTGGGTTGACCCTAATACAGATGTAGACGAAACAAGTTTGCATGCATTTGGGCCCCGCATCAAGGATCGCCTCAGTCAGGAAGTGACATAACGAACCCCATGCGAACGCTCGTTTTACCCTTTCGGACGCGTAAATAGCGGAAATTACTATTTGTTAGTATGTTATTTTTTGTCTAGGCCAACAAAGCCCACTGGAGCCCTCTACTGTGGGCATATGCTTTGTCTTAAAATACATGAATTAGCTATCCAACTCTGCTGCTGAATGGTTTCGCTTTCAATGCATTCTCTCCAAGCGATTTGGAGGAGCGTACATCTATGTCAGCTGAAGATACAGCTTACCAACGGTCTAGATTTTCTATCTGCCTCCTCATAGGCCCAAAGCACTTTGAGGCCCAGTAGCGAATCGCGGCCCAATCTCCATTTACCCGCGCGCAAGCACCGTCCAGCGGGAACAATAGAAAAATGAAATAAATGCATCCGAACCGTCGCGAGCAAAACGAACGGCCGGGAATGAAACCAAATCCACGATCCGTGTCAAAATAAATTCTAACTTTCGCGCCGCGTTTGTTAAATCCCGCCAACTGAAAATTGCATTTCTTCTCTATTTCAAAAACCCAACCCACCCGCGCCTCTCCCAAATACTACATCCCCTCCCCTCCTCCTTGCCTTCTCTCTCTCTCTCTCTCTCTCTCTCTCTCTCTCTCTCTCTCTCTCTCGCAGTAGATGGCGCCGGCTTCGAAGAAGAATCCGCCGACGACCCGAAAGAGGGTTGAAGCAGAGACGAGCTCACTCAAACGTGCGAGGGATGGGAGCGCTTTTACTAGATGGTATAGTATTCCACATCGCTTCTTCATTTGGTGATTTTTTTACTCTGGAATTTTCATCATTCAAGAGGCTTTGTATGTTAGAAATTGATCTGGAGGATTTCTCATTTACATTTCCGGGAGGGATTTTCAGATGTTCTGCTCTTTCGATTTCTTTCGTCGATCATCTGATCTGCATGTTTTATTTCTCGATATCGTTTTGAGTTTTTGTGCTTGTTGTAGCGATGAATGCAATAAGGATGTTCCAGTTGGGCTTATTGATATGCACAGCTGCAGTCTCGACTCTATAATCAAGATGAATTTAGGTATTTGTGTTTCTGTTATAGTTGCTTGATTTTTTCTTTTTGGTTTTTGCTTCTAGTTCTAATATTCATCTGGCATGTATTAAATTGTAGCTAATTAATTGATTTCTCAAATTTGGCAGAGGCTCAACTCGTGGAAAAAGTCACAGAGGTTAAAAAGCCAGCGGAAAGGTAAATATTGAATCTCTTATTTTTTTAAAAAAATTTCATCTCGTTGCTCGTTCTTCAATTGCATTTTTTTTCGTAAATAATGTAAAATAGGAAGAGACAATCGTCATCTGAACCTAAGCAAAGTAAGAATAGGAAGGAGAAGACGAAGGATCCCAACATGCCCAAGCGCCCTCCAACTGCCTTCTTCCTCTTTATGTATGTGTGTTTTCTAACCTGTGTTATTGTTTACTTCATTTCTTTTATAATTGAATAATTTCAGTATCTTTTGGCATAAGATTTCTCCATTAAAAAATCACAATTTCATGTCTTTTTATTTTTCTTTTTGATGATTCATTTGTCATTTATGAATTTGTTTTCCATGCTTATCAATGAACATGAGCTTGGAAAATCCTCTCATGTGTCGTGTCTCTGTCTTGTTCTGATAAGGCTTTGTACAGCAAGTTTGATATACAAATTTCCGGGGTTTTGATCCCCACGCTGTATTTCACCAGCAGAATTGTCTGGAGATTTGTGAGTTCATTGTTCTCGTGCTGAGTGTTTGAGATTAACTCTTAACTGTTGGTTGATTATTTCAATTTTTAATATCAATGGTGGGCCCACTGTTCCAGTCGCTGGGTATTTCTATTCCTGTTCTTGCTTTGCACTGTTTGGTTGGCTTTGGATTAGATCATCTTATGCATTTTGTTTGTTGAATTGGGCCTGCAAATTGCTTTTTTGGGCAATGTCCATGTTGAAATATTACAGAATGCTTAGCCAGAACTGGTTCGCTGATGTGATGTGTTGCGTTCGCAGTCAGCCATTGAATTTGGCTTGGATCCAAAGTATGGCAGTGAATGCTATATGGGTACTTGTTGCATGATACATATATATATATATATATTGGGGATTTGTTACATTAAATAATGTTTTTGAAAGGGACTCGTATGCTTGTATTTTTATTTTAGCTAATATTTGTTCCACTGAAACAATTCCATAATTACTTGAAAGCTTTGTTTTCGCAGGGATGATTTTAGGAAGGCGTACAAAGAGGCTAACCCTGATTCCAAGAGAGTTTCCATGGTATGTTTTCCTTCACCACCTGCCAAATTCAGTGACCTTGTTATCTGACAAGATATGCTAATTTTTTGGGTCCTTTGTTGGGTAAAAGGCTGCGAAGGAAGGAGGTGAGAAGTGGAAATCAATGACAGATGAAGTGAGTATTGTACATTTGATAGTTGCTGGTATTTAATTGGCCTTATTATTTCACGTGTGGTTATTTACTAGTGGATTGAATTCTGCATTTTGTGGGAATGCTTTAATATCAGGAGAAGAAACCTTACCTAGAGAAATCAGCTGAGCTTAAGGCAGAGTATGAAAAGGCCTTGGAAAAGCTCAATGCAGGAAATGAAGACAACGTAGTAGATCTAGAGGTCTCTTTCTATTATATCTAAACCTACTGAAGTAATAACTATCTTGGTTATGTTTTTGCTCTCCATATTCTGATGTGGTCCTCATTTGCAGGATGGAGCTTCGCATAAAGAAGAGTAATGGTTATTTCTGCCAAAATGTAATGCAATTTTGGGGTTGTATTAGGAGATAGTGGCTTCTGTACATGTTCAATGATGTCCACTTTTGTTAATGGGTTTTTGTTTGGGTTCAAACTTGGAACAAAGACAAGTCATCTAGGGATTTTCTATTCCTGTCATTGTGCAATTTTTTTGATATCCTGATTGATGTTGGGAAGACATTCTTGTCTTTTGCTACACCTGTTAACATTCGGCCCTTGTTTATGCTTTGCCAAAGTTTTCTGCTATTGCTGTAACTTTGTCTAATGGTTGTTGGCACTTGTTTTGTATAATGGTGATTTTTACTGTGGCTTGCTCATTCAAATTCCTTTATCTTGGCCCCCCCTTGCAGCAAAGTAACATTCCAAATAACTGATATGATCAATTGACTATTGTAATTTGGATCAAATTACAAGAATATAATATAATAAAAACTAAGAAGGAAATAAAAATAAAACGAGAAAAGAATGGGTGTTAACTGTTACAAATGGAAGCAATTCCTAGGATGAGGCAGCTGAGTAAGCAGCCTAATGTATTATTCCGAATTAGTTCTTCCCCTTGCATGGTGGCAAAGGTTTTCCGCACAGGCACTGGTTATGGGCGTAAGCAGCTGGAGTAAAGATGTTGAACGGCCATCCTTGTGGTATTAGCCCGCACAGCCTATTGGCTCTAAAGTTTACATGTTTGATGCCCCTCAGCTGAATAAAGCTGTCTGGGATTTTGCCCGTGAGTCCATTGCTTGACACGTCCAGCCACTGCAATGTTGCTACCTGCCCCATGCTGGTAGGAATAATACCGGTGATCTGGTTCTTTGAAAGATCCAACCTTTCCAATGCATGCAGCTTTGAAATTGAACTTGGGATCTCCCCCCGGATCAGATTCCTTGACAGGTCAAGCCACCTCAAGCCCATCTCTGTGCTAAATTCAGGAAGCTCACCTGTGAGTTGGTTCCTAGACACGTCCAAAACCTCCAAAAAGCTATTGGGGGTGTTCTGCAACAGACTTGAGATTGACCCGTGGAGCTTGTTTGAGTGCAATTCAAGTGAAGACATCCCATCAGGCCACACGGTCGCTGAAACATTGAATTCCAATGAGTTGTTTGAGAGCTTCAATTTCTGCAAGCTGGTCATGTTTGTGAGGAAATGAGCAATCTCTCCGATGAGAGAGTTGTCAGAGAGATCTATGGAGTTCAAGGAATTGGGTTTTGTGAAGATTGGGAGGCTGCCTTTGAGGCTGCAGCCAGCAAGGTGGATAGCTGTCAGCTCTTTATTCCTAATCCAATCAGGAACAATTCCCAGTTTTAGTTTATTGTAAGACAAGTCCAGAGATTGAAGGGAAAGGGAAGAGGCTGCTGGCAAAGGACCTGTCAAATCATTTCTAGAAACATTGAAATTCCACAGGTTTTTGAGCATGGCAATGGACTCAGGAATTTGGCCTGTAAGGAGATTATTGCTAAGAGAGAGGCTGCTAAGGGATTTCATACTTCCAATCTGACTTGGAATTCTGCCAGTCAGGTTATTGTTATCCAACCACATGTCCATGACATTGTTCAAGTTACCCAAGGAATTGGGTATTGGTCCTGAGAATTGATTGTTGGACAGGTCTAGCAGGGTCAGCTGTTGGAACTGTCCTACGAAATCAGGGATCCCACTAGAAAGGAGGTTGTGGCCAAGATCAAGGGACTGCAATAAATGGAGGTTTCTGAAGGTTGGGGGAATTGGACCTGTCAGGAGATTCTTTGCCAGATTCACCTGCAGCAAGGTGTTACTGCGTCCTAAACTTGGGGGAATTTGCCCTTGTAAACGATTGCCGCTAAGCGAAAGCGCCTTGAGTGAAGGCATTTCACCTAGGCTGGAAGGTATGGGTCCTTCAAGCTTGTTGTTTTCAAGGTAAAGCTGATTGAGGTGGGTGAGCTTTGATAAGCTTTCAGGAATGGTTCCTCTAATCTCCTGCATGCCACTTATCACCAACGCCTCCAAGAACTGCAGGCTGCCCAAAGAATAGGATAAGGTGCCCTTCATGTAAAGGGTACTTCCTCTATCCTGCCTTTGCAGCTGCAGGCCAATAACCCTACCTGTGTCTGGGTTGCATTGGATGCCTTCCCAAGCACCACAGCAGTCTATCCCAGTCCATGAAGAAAGAATGCCTGTGCTGTCCTCCAAGATGCTGGCTTTGAAGCTGAGAAGAGCAGCTCTTTCTGCTGTTGAGCAAGTTGGGGGGCTGCCTGCTTGAGCAAGAGATTGGGAGAACATAAGGCTTGCTGCAAGGATGGCGAAAAGCTGAAGAACCCATCTCAGGTCCTGCATTTTGGAGGTGGGTCTGGGTCTGTTTGGGGGAATTGCTTGGAGAATATAAGGTTTTCTCGGGAGTGGGTTTGTTCTTCTAGTTTGATGTGCGCTTCTTTCTTCACGTAGGGAGGAAGGTATAATCATGAAAAAGGGCAGTAGAAAAGGTACTAAATTTGAAAATTGGGGGGACATTGTCTGAAGGCTTTTGAAGTTGGGGCCCTTTATTTATAGCTGCAGGTTTTGAAAGAATTTGGGATTTGGATGGATTTCCTTCTCCTATCCTTTTTATTCTGTTCACATGGATTTTCGTGACAGGGCCTATGTCACGAGGGTTCTGAATTCCTTTCGAACGTTGGGGCGCGTTTGGATTCAAATTCCCCACTTCAGAATCCATGTGAAATCAATCAGGATTTAGTTTATTACATGAACCCTCATAAGTGTCTTGCACGTGCAGGAAATTTGAGTGCGTCAAACTAAGATATTGAAGTTTATTTGCTACTCTAACGCAGCATGGCTCTTGACATTCAGGCGCTTGGGAACTGTCACATTTTATTCATTTGATGAAGGAACCATTCATAAAATGTCCACCACTTTACTTTATTTGGCTCATGATACATCTAGACTTATAATCCGAACAGCCCAATTTGAATTATTTGTTTGCTGCATACGCTGCGTCAGGCTTCCAACCTTCCCACTCTCCTATATTTATAAGAATTCTCCTCCATTAAAAGTGCCCATCTGATGACAACAGCCAGGCTCGCAAGATTCTTCTGTCCATCTCCTGACACTGGCATACAGTGAAGTGCTCCATTGGAGAGAATGGAAATTGAAAAAGGATTGGGGAATTAGCCGCGGGATCAGGGAATTACAAAATGGGCTTGCTATGAAAAGAATTCGACAATTGTTCATTGCTCTTGTCTGCTGAGAAGTACCAACCCTGTTTAAAAAGCTGCTTTTCTTTTAAAGGGCTCCGATCACATGGTTGTGAACACGGCCAGGGAATGGATTTGCGGAGACGAACTCGGCCATGTGGTATTGAAGAAGAAACGCCAAGAAAATGAAGGCCTCACGAGCTACAGAACAAGGTCTTTCCATTTGCGTCAACATCTGATGTTGATTCTATGATGCCTAGGTCATTCATATAAAAGATCTGCCCATTGAAGAGAGAAAACAAATGAAAAAAACTTACAAAAGTAGGCATATTCTTAGCTTGGTTTTTATTATGGTTAATAGATTTCACTTTAAGAAGCTTATTTTGTCTAATAAATTGACAGGACATGCTTGCAAGGATGTGAGTATTCATACAGCTGGAACTCTTCAACACATTGATAATGTCAAAATTTCCACTCTGATCATGTAGGAGGAAAGCAGAAATGGATCATCCATTGGTGTAGGAGGGAGGGCTTGGCTGTGGTTGTCCCAAATAAAGAAATTACAATTCAGATGATTCTAATCAAACATCAAATATTGAAAGATATCAGGAAATAATAACCAGAAGTCGGTGGTAAAAGTGGGGGAAAGCGATGTTCCAGAATCCCTAATTGGCGTGAGTTTTGAACCGACAATGCATAGGTGGCCCGCTAAATCTCCTTAAAAACGAAAATAACCTTCAATGATGGCCACTGGCGGTTAACTTTTCCTAATTACACTCCCCCCAAAGCTTCCAAAAGCCATAACACCCCATTAACAACGTGTGAAAGATTTTCGCAAGAGAATGCAAGCAGTCAAATCTCAACGGTCCTGATTTCCTTGAAATTTGTGTTAAAGATGATCATTGATGAGCATTCTCCCTCCTCTCCCTCTCTCTAAATCAAATTCCTTAGTCAAACGGTAAGTATGGTTTCTTTTGTTTTCTTTTTTGAAATCCTTTGTTTCTGTCCCACTCAAAGGCATGCCCCACTTTCTCTGTACAGATATGATGGTTGCTTGCTTGCTCATGCCAGCCCAATCCTAATTTTGACCTCTACGTTAATCGCGGTGAATAAGAGATTGGTCCTCGTGGATCGGCGTGGGTGGCTGTGGGTAGTGCTGACGTGGGAATCTTGGTATGTATTGGGTGGCTACAAATACCTCAGTTTTGATGTTTGTAAAAAAGAGAGTACAGACAAAAGGGTGGAAGAGTGTGCCAATAAAAATTGTATTTGAAGAGGGGTATATTAATTAGTCATTTTTTTTCTGAAGTGATATTATAATTATTTTCAATAATTATATTTTTTC
>JAYJMB010088225.1:0-10404 GCA_036873735.1 Pouteria campechiana | reverse complement strand
ACTACTTGTCAGGTAATGTTTCTCTAGATAAATATATTCTAGGGATACCTTCCACTTCAAGCACATTGACAGAGCAATTTGCCTCTGAAGGCACATAATTTGATTTTGATAGTGCTCAGGAATCAGGATGGCTTGATTTTCATTTCCTCTCCTCTTTGATATAGATGAGGATGGAGCTGGGCACATTTCATGAGGCTGAATGCTGTCTATGGCAATCTAATCATGCATAGGATTGATTGCAACATGCTTGCAAAGTTTTCTTATTCCATTCATTTTTTATCACATTTTCAACTGTAAAAATAATTTTCAAGTCAACTCAATAAACTTAGTAGATTCTTGATCCTGCCCCTAAATGCAATTCCAATGCAGAAAAAGGAAAATAAGCAGAAAAGACCATCAACACTTGAGGAGATCACACATCCAAATAGGACAAGATCAGACATGAGAAGAATCTTACGCAACTATCAGACCTATTCAAAAGACAATCAAACACCCTTCAAAACTACAATATATCAAACCATGTAACAGATCCATACACAAGCCAACTTAGCTTGGACCCAAAACCACCCTGATCAGACTATCAAACTATTGAAACCAGTCACATGAAATGGATATTCCAGATCATTACCAGCCTGTTGACAATTGCTTATCCAAAAGGTTGCCTTTCCACTTTCATACAATTTTAGCATGATCTTATCTCCATCTGGCACTGCCATGTACAAGAGTCCACTTTGGCCCTCAAATAAATTTTCATCGGTGCAAACATTTGTAACCATCTCAAATAAAACCCAACTTAGAAGTTTGCAATTGGATTGGTTCCTAACACATGAACAAGCTATCAAGTTCATCCTGAAGAAGTGCTCTGGATGGTGACTCCTACGCATATATGAACAGTAAACATTCTTCATGCCTTCAATGTGATGGAGATATCACTCATAGCAGATGGCCATGATGGGCCACGAAAGATTCAACAAGGACAGCAAATTGCAGAGGACTAAAAAATGAAAACATCCCAATTGTTCTAAGTTGATTAAGCATTGCCACGTGAAAATATATCATTTCTGACACAGCAGTTTAAGATCTCACTCAACCCACAAAACTCAATCAAAAGACTCACACTCCAAAGTTTTTACCTTACACCTCTGTCTTTTCCCCCTCTTCTTCTTTTAACTTCAATCAAATCTTCACCACTTGAACATTGTTAATTGTTAAACACCTCTAACACTTTCAACCTGCTTCTTATCTGAGACAGTGGGGAAGCATTACTTCAGCCCAAGTTCTGCGATGGGAGCATGATCTTAACCGGTGGTTGCCTTATTAGAGTCTACTTCGTTTCTGAAAAGGCATAGTAGTCTCTCAGCATGATCAGGTAAATGTTGAAGTGTGATTACTTGAAAATTTTATACAATTTCACCTTCACCTTCTTTGAAACAAAAAGTGTATTTTTTTGGATCATACACTCATTAGTTTTCGGTACAAAAGAAGGAAAGACTGAAAATTTCAGCGCATTAAGCTTTTGATGGGCCTAGCTGTAAGAGTGATTCACAAGTCCAAATAAGCCATTAATGTAAGCAGCATTCAAATAATCCATTCATGTAAATAGCACAGAAGTATAGAAATTGATAGATTCCAAGGAAACTCAGCAAGAAGGTGGGCTCCGCCGGCACAGGTGTTTTAAACCCACCACCAACGATCACAGAGCATCTGCGGATTGGATCTATGGAGAAAGAGATAAACCTGAAGCAGATTGTTGAGGGAATGCAAAAGGCAGAACTGCAGTCTCTGCTTCTCGTGGTAGATCGCCTTCTTCTCGTTGTTTTTCTCCGCCATCATTTCACATCGCCTTCGCTCTACTGCAGCAATAGGAAGGAGAAAAAGCGGAGAAGAAAAGAAATCGAGGGCAGGAGGATGAATCGATCTGAACAGCTCTAGGGCTCGCCGCTGCTGGTATTGGATTCTCGGGAGAAGCCGAGATAGTCTTTCCTACAACAGTTCTGTACGCAATGCATCGATGCATCTAGCGAAAGCTTCCAACCTATCATATTTCAGCCACATCCACTCCGTCTAATCGTCTTATCCTATCAAATAGTAAATATAATACAGGTTTAGATGAATTGAAAATACAGTCTTGAATAATGCAAGATCCAAACGTGAATAATTATCTTTTATTCAGTTAACTTTCCTTCGTACAACTATTGGACGGATTGGATGATTCTTAAGCCTCAAAGGATAGAAATAATTGACGGCTGGACAGCTAGATACAGAGCAAATGTTTGGACTCGAAACCTCCAACTGAATTTTGACAATAGAGCCCACTTTCTTGCTAAAATTACATCAACTCACCTTAGATCGTGCGCTTGTTTTGACAGAACTGGTGCAAAATACATCCACCGTGAGAGAGGCGCAAGATGTAAAGGCCCTTTTAATTATCGTTTTATTATATGACGTTATATTTATTTTCCTCTAATAACTTTTATTTATTCGTATTATTATTTATATAGGTTTAAAACAACATATTTATAACAAATAAAATTTCTTATTAGACGTTTATTACTTTTCCGTCTAATCTTTAATCATACATTGTCAATGCCAAGTACATGTTCTCATTACTGCATGTATGAAAAATGAATGTTCCAAATCGTATATTCGTAGATAGATATATCCCATTAGCATGAACCTTAGGTCCATATGTATCTCTCAATTTGGATTTTGTAAAGTCAACTGGCCACGTGAGATGCACTGGTTATACTACGCCCCGCATTCTTTGGCAATGGCCAAAATTGGGCCCTTAAAATTAGGCCCAAGAGAAGTCTATTTTACACTACCTAAAAATTCCTAAGCAGGCGAGGATGGCTCATTAGTAGGGGTGTGCATATGCTAGGGTTTGGTTCTAAGTTTTAAGGTTGCCTAACCTTAATTCTATATTTAAAATATACATCCAACCTTAATTCTAACCCTAATTTTAAAATCTTTGCTCAATCTTTATCTTAACCTTTTGAGTTTGGGTTTTTAATACAGACTTAAACATAAAAGAATAAATAAAAACAGTACCTTGAGATGCTTAAATTTAATATCATCATGCTTGTATGTTAAATCTAACTCATAGTAGATTTACTACTTACTAAAGTAGTGTACAAAAGGTTATACCCTAAATCTGTTAGATATTGAACATCAAAGGTTGCATGATTGTACCAACAACTTATAATTGTAACTTATAACATTATTTTTAAATAAAGAAGGTGAGATAAAAATATTTCATCGATGAAAGAACTAAAAGCTTCAAGTGGAAATGAAATTGGGAGAAACATGGAAAAGGGGAGAAACCAAGGGCATCAGGCAAATGGGTGATACAATATATTTGACTTTTTTTTGAAACGAAGTTTTGACAATAGCTGAGTTTGAGTTCTATTTGGGTACCCGAACCTTAGATATGGACCAAAGCCAAAATTCAGTAGGTTCAAGTCAAAATCTACCCAGTTTGATTTTTAAAAAAGATTTACAACCCCAACTTAGCCAAATTTAAGTTGGGTTCAGGCTAAACCTGAACCCATGCACACCACTACGCATTAGCAAAGGAAAGTAAAGGAAATTTTTTATTTTTCAAATATTAAATTGGTAAATAAATAATATAATAATTCTATTTTTTATTATTATTTACATTTGAAATTATTTTCTCTCATCCATTTTAACCTTATTCACTCATAGTTAATCTATTTTTTTGATTCGTTTGTACTTGAAAAATGCATAATGGGAACCAAATCATCTGAATCAATGTCATTTATTCAGTTTATATCAAAGATCAAACCATAATAAATGAATGATTGGATAGTGCAGAGTATAATGAAACTGAGGCACTCTAAATTATATTTTTAAAATTTACTTAGATAATTGAAATCATTCACTTTATTTTATTTATATTTCCATAGCAACACGTTAAAATTTAAACAGGAGCTTAGTAAATAAAGATTTAAAAACATGCTTTTATATAAAAAGTGGAAAATAAAGATTAAATATATAAATAATAAAAAAGTAAATTTTTTAATAATTAAAGTATCACGTCGCATCGAAAAAAGTTAAAAGGGATTATACCTTTGTCTGTCTTATGATAGACCAGAATACGAGTTATTTGAATAGGAAAAAGGAAAGGAAAAAAAGGCAAATTTACTCTCATGTATTCTAACAATCATACCGTTTTTAATTGCTATACATATTAAAAAATGTGTTTATTTTATTTTTATTTATTCTATAATGGACAATTGTTTATACTGGTGATATTATTATCTCCTTCTATTTTGTTTCTTTCTGCGCCACCAAAAAGGCCAATCACGACGCTTGTCTTCTTAAGCCAAAAGCACATACAGCTCCAAAATTTCATTACCCGCGGGCAACACTGATGAATCAAGGCCCTACACCATTCAATGTCTTCTTCCCCAGGCTAGCATGTGCCAACACCAAAATTTCAGCGTGCCTGCGGGAAGCACTGAAGCATGACCCTGCAACATTCAGTGGCTTCTTCCTGCAAACAACAAATACAGGCACCCATATTTTCGGCGACTGTTATCTTCCTTCAAACAGCTACCAAGCAAGGAATCGTTGCAATTTCCAGCCCAATGAGGCAACATGTCTGCCTTTTCCCTGCATGCGGACTATATGCACTATGCTTAAAGAGAGAAAAACGGAAAACTTCCAGCCTCCGCCACGATTGGAATGAAGTACGATCCGCGAAGAACAGATACATCCGGTGACAGGACACATGCAGGTCACCAAAATTTGTAAATGTCCACGGTCCACATTCGGTAAACCCAAAGTCGGTTGATTCAAGATCAACTTCACTGAAAATTGCCCAAATTATCTTCTACTTCAAATTACAAGACTCGACTCTATCAATCCATCAACGTGTTTCCAATCACAACTACGCTACCCTACTAACGTATTGCATAAATTCCATGTCGGATTCAAGCGCGCGCATCGTCTCGGGCTTTAATACGACCTCCAGCTGCACGCTGCCGCCGCCTTCTCGACCTGGGAACGCCGACATCTTCCCGTCGAACTTATTAGCGCACCCGCTTCGCACCGCCAAGGGTGGGCCCCACCCGAAGTCGTTGTCGTACATCGGGAATCGCGGGGAGCTCCCCATCGTGATCGACGCGCCGTCGAAGTTTCCCAGCGGGAAGCACTTGGGCTCCCTCTCCCATTCCTCCACCACGCGGCGCACCGTGGCGTTCCCGTGCGCCGCCACGTTCTTGTTCAGCAAGCGCGCGCTCCACCCCACGTCTCTCGACACCACATCTCCCACCACAGCGACGGTGGGGATGCTCTGGATCGCGTTCCCGAAGTACAGCGACTCGACACGTGGCTCGATCCGCTGCCGGCAGTTCACCGCCATCCTGAACGCTGTGTGCCCAGAATGCTGCAGCTTCCTCGCGCGAGTGACGGATTTCCATAGCTGAGCGCACAGCGCCTGGAAGCACGAGATCTCCACCGTCCGATCTGCCACCGCGGATGCTGGTCGCTGCGGATCATCGCCCTTGAGGAAGCTGCTTCGAAGAAGATTCTGCAAGGCTGCCGTTATCTTGTCATTTCTGAAGATCTTGGGATCGTCGTGGATCTCCTTCCCGAGAATCTCGGCTCCGTTGACGCTGTTATAACCCGGGCGTTTGCGTCCGTTAGCTCTGGCCTTCAGCTCCAGGATCGCCTCCCTGCTGAAATGGAATATCCGCTCCTTCAGCGGCCCTCCGCCCGCGAAATTTCCCGCGGGAGCGCCATCGGGGAACCTGAGCACCGCCGTCGACTCGCCGAAGTAGTTCCGGCGGAAGTCGGGCAGCTTAGAGATCCGCTTCGTGCCGCGGCAGAGCTCCGCGAACACGTTGAAGAAGTTCCAGAACGACGTGCCGTCCGTGACGGCGTGGTTGACGGAAATTCCGATGAAAATTCCATCAGCGAGCTCGGTGACCTGGACGACGAGCAGCGGGCGGGAATGGCCGTCGTAGCTGACGACGCTGTCAGAGGCGAATGCGAACAAGCCTTTGACGGTATCGGGAACGTGGAGGGGGGTCAAGATGTCGGAGAGACCGAGGTAAGCGGCATTGGCGTGGACGAATTCAGCGCCGGCGTCGTTGCAGGCGATGTGAATGAGGCCCAGAGGATCGGTGATGAGGCGGCCAGCGAGAGGGGGGAAGTGGGAGAGGGCTTGGGCAAGGCCGCAGCGGAGAATGGCAATGACGGAGGTGGAGTCGAATGGGTGTGGAGGGCGAGTGAGTAGGACTCCTTTTTGGATGTAGTTGCATGAGAGCATGGGAAGATCGGAGACGGAGAGTTTGAGGTGTGGGAGTGTGGATTTTTGGGTGGGGTAGATAGTGGATTTGGATATGAGTGTGGGACACGACGACATTTTGTTTTACTTGTTCGGTGTTTGTGCTGTGTTGGGTGTGTGGAGGAGTTGGAAGGGAAGGGGGTTTATATAGGGGGAAGGGTGCATGCATTTGGGCTTACGCTTTGGTGTCTGTCGTGGTTGTTAACAGTTTTCATTCTCCTTCCCTCTCTCTCTTCGTTTGTTCTTTTTTTCCTCTGTCTTTTTTTTTTCTATTTTCTATTATAGGATGCTGACAGGTTCTCTCACTAGTCGGTTTTTTCCATTTTTTCTTTTTTCTCTCTCTCTCTTTTTTTTTTTCACTAGTCTAGGCTTGCTGTCGCGCCCCGAGGTGGTGGAAGTGGGGGCCTTTGCATTCTGGATGAGGCTGTTGCTGTCACTGCTAGAGAGAAGGTGTTTGTAGTTGGGGGAAGAGGTGGTTTTGATTTCATAATGCGAAGGAGACGCAGGAACTTTATACGTTGCAAGAAGCCTCAGAACTGATGTTGGTAGCAATCTTTTGTTCCCCCACCAAAACGAAAAAGCATTATTGATAAGGCTATTAGAAATGCTGAAACCACTCCAAGAATGTTATAGCTAGTAAACTTGAAAGTTAATGAACAAAGTAGGGATAAACTCATATGAAGTAAAAACTTACCATTTATATCTTCTTTCATAGCCAAACAAAATAGGCATAAAAAATTTGATCCTGCATATATAGAGGGTCTGGTTGGTTGAATGGAAATGAATGAAAAAGAAAAGAAAATTAAAAATGCTAGTAGCAGTGAGAGGGATGTAGAAGTTATAAGATTGAAATAAATAAAAGATAATAATTAAAAATATAAATAATAAAAAAAATATTATAAGAGGTACGTGTTGATGCAACTCCAAAGAAATGAAATTTCCTAGATATTCTTTGCCATCCTATCTTGCTAATCACACCCAAATAAAAAATGAAAAGTCAAAAATGATTTAGGGGTTCAAGTCTAATCCTAATATCATGCTAGAAAGGTTAAATATATCCAAAATGCCATGACGAGTTAAAAACATGAGCTAAAACCCTATGAATCAGCTAAAAAAACTACAAATCGATCTAACAGTTAGTAATGGAGCTTATTATTTAACAAAGAAATCTTTAAAGTTAAACAGTTATATTTGATAATTTCCTTAAGTCCCAATAATTAATTTTAGAACTGGTAGGCTATGAAGCCTGACTAACAAGATGAACTGAACTAGCTATGAAAGATCTAAGTCCAGCTAGAGGTTACATTGAGCCTCCTAAAGTGGACAATTCTAACATCTAACCTTCAACCTATTGAATATAGTAGCCACTTGATTTTCGTTTACATTTATTCGAGTAGTTGGCATGTTTCACCTATCAATTTAAGTACTTGGTCTAGCTTTTTTCTTACCAATAATCATTCTAGCGTGATCAGATTTACTGAGAATTGATTATAGTTGAATTTTAGTCTGTTCCAATCTGTAAACCATTTGCAAAACGGGCGATGTTGATGGATGAAATTCAAACCATTCGGCCAAATTTAAGCCAGTTGGTTTGGATCATGCAATAATACGTTGCTCTGCTAGTTGAATTAAAGTTGAAATCCAATAATGTTGATTGGACGGTGATTGGATCCTTGGATGACACTCACAAGGGCACAGTGCCACCACAGAAGATTTGACTGGCACCAGTTTTACAACTCAAAAATATTCAGCGTGCCTAAGGAGGTACGAATATCTAGGTAAAAACAACAACACCCAGCTGAGCTAGCTCTCGCCGCCCACCGTCCGAAGCATCCCTCAAAACCAGCAATCACACATGGATGACAGCTCTTACAACCTGCAAACATCATTTCTTAGCGAAAACGCCATAAATGTATTAGGCCCAATAACCGCCCTCCAGCGGATGGGTGATTTTTCAAATGGGACCATATTTACATGGACTTCCCACCACTATGCAATGGGAGTATGGAGGGCTACGATCTCCAGAGCAGCAAAATTTCCGTGTTTTAACTTCTAAATAGTTACTGCGGGCACAAGTAGTGTCGCGAACAACGGAGACATTTACATGACGTGAAAGGGACCTCTTCAATATTGGAAGTTTCTGGTAATATACACGCGAGAGGGTTAGCTGCATTAGTCGGGGGTCCATTTTTAAATTCCATCTTGAACGTTCCAATTCCTTATAAGATCCGATCCGTTCATCCGGCTAGAATGATTCTCAAATATATATCACAAGTAAAGAGTTTAGAAAACATAAGTACATGAGCAAAAAATTAAACATTCTTTGAGTATGTCCATTTAATTGTAAATTTTCCGAATAATGTCTAGAAAAATGTACCACTAGATAATTTAATCTAATCTATTAAGGCGAGTGGCTGGCATTTGGAGATATTCGTCATTCATGCATCAGTAGCACGCGGCTTGGCGTGGAAGTGCGTGTTGGACTACTCTGGAAAGGGGAAGTCGCGAGTAGGATGTTCAGCTACCCATGGCGCATGCATGCATGCCGTGCGTCCAGGAGCATTGGACCTTCCATGAGGTGGGCCAGAAGGAAAATGGGTATATATACGCTATTTTCAATTAGTCATTAGACAACTGTACCAACCAATCAAGTTGCGGCTTTGTTTTTTTCCTTGAAAGCCGACTTTGTCATTTTAAAATACCAAAAATTCGTTTTATTATATGTATATACTCTGGTCCATGTCATCTAACTGACGTGATGCATGGAGAGTTCCATATCTATACTTTTAAGTAGGCCCTGACGGCTCATTATCCTATGCGTAAAAAGGCAATTATAATAGAATTCATATAGGCCCGATTTTCAATGGATTTGATTTGCATTGAATTCAATTCCATTGAAGATTCAACTTCTCCTTCTCTTGTGTTGATTTGATATATATTTTTTATATTTAACATTATACTATATTATTGCTATTAATTTTCTAATATATTGATCAGCGTAGGTTCATCTATTTGTCCGGTGTAAAAGAAATGACATGCGTTCTTGAAAATGAAATGACATGTGTTCTTGAGCATTGAAGTACATGCGCCGGACATGCTTGCAGGGCATTGCAAGTTAACAAAGTAGGTTTAATTTTGAGGCTAGAAGAGGAGAATCCAACAACAACAATAATAATAGATCATGATTATCAAAGGTAGATATACTTATATTTAGGGAGAAATTTCAATTTTTCTTGAAAATATTAATTTCCTTTATGCTTATTGAGCATCAAATATGTCTTTGATCCGTTTGATGACATATGTTGGTAGATAAGTCTCGTATAGTATTATTCTCATAGCACGCATTTTAAAAATTGTGTGAGAGCAATGGATCCTAGGACCAGACTAGATAGTATCTTGTAGGAGTGGCCATGAGCGAGCCTTGTTCTATAATGGTATCAAAACCAAGTAAAAAATATGGACATCAAATTTATTTTTGATCCCACATCACTTGGTTTGGTGATGTACACTAGTAGATAAGTCTCATATAGTCTCCTTCTCATGAAATGTATCTTAAAAATTGTGAGAACGCAGTTAGTTTTGTGACCAGAGTGGACATTATCTTAGAAATGTGACATTTAGTGAGCCCTATTTTACATTAATATCAAAGCTGGGTTGGAGATATTGGGTATTAAATTTGTTTATGATCTTGAATTGCCTAGTTTTGCGACATGTGTTGGTAGATAAGTCTTATGTAGTCTTCTTCTGGTAAAATATATTTTAAAAATCATACGGGTGTAATCAATCCTAAAGTTGAAGAGAGCAAACAACATCTTATGTGGGTGGCCCTAGGTGAACCTTTTTCTACATTGCTAACTAAGCATGATGAGTATAGTTTAAACACCACCTGATATATTATTATTAAGTCATCATTTTGAGCATGAAAACCCCATGTCACCTAATCCTTAATTATTCTAGTATAATTATGTGGTCTTAAAACTTGTATTTTTGTTTTATTTTAGTTTTTTACTACCTACTTGTAAGGCCCTGGAAAATTTTACAAATGTAAATTTTTGTTATTGTAAAGTTTTGCTAATTTTGCCGGGTCGATA
>JAYJMB010088224.1:0-19800 GCA_036873735.1 Pouteria campechiana | reverse complement strand
GATCGACCCTTGCATAAGCACACTAGACTATACATCGACCGTGCACTTGCGAGGTATTAAATTTGAGCCATCACTCTTGTATAGGATTTGATGCCCAAAGTTATAGGTATTGAGGAGGCCAAGGACTTGAACAAGATCTCAGTTGCAGAACTGACGGGGTCATTAATGACCCACGGAGTTTTGAAGAATGAGAAGGGAGGGAAGAAGCTAAAGTTAGATTATGGCCATGGAAGTGTAGAATCCTCATGTAGTGAGGAGGAGGAGGAAGATGAAGAAATCTTAAAAACCCTCTCTAAAAATATTGGGGATCTATTCAAGAAGAAGGAAAAGAAGAAAATTATAAATTTAGTAGAACACTGTACATGTAAGGAGGAAGAAAAGATATTGAAAATGTAAATGAAAATGTAGAAGAAGAAATTTATTAACATGTAACTACCTTCCAATTAGAGTCATAGTAGGAGTAGAAGTAGCTCCTCAACTATGGACAAAATAGAAACATCAATCTATTTGAGGAAGCTAGGTAGGTGAAGGTATTGTCCGTATTCCCCATCTTCCCTTTTTAGGAGATCTATCTTCTCTAGAAGAGAGAGAGAGAGAGTGAGAGAGAGTATCTTAATAACCTTAAATGTAGAAATCTATCTAAATTTAAATTCTATAAAGACTAATACTTAGTAAAGTTTATGATGAGACCAAATGTTAATGCAAGCTATTGGAAGGAAAGATTTGTAGATGGTCTACCTTTTTCCTTCAATAGACAAGTTAAAATAAAAATAAAAGATGCCCAAGGAGGATTAATTTGATGGGAACTAAAAACCTATGGAGACATAATAAAATCAATAAATCAAGTAGGTATAGCACCATGTAATGATTTAAAAACAAAAGAAAAACTTAAACAATAAAATATCCAAAATCAGAAAGAATTAGGATCATTTTGTGAATAATTTGGATTTAAAAAATTAAGATCCTCATGTTTAGGATGTAAATAGAAAAAAATTTCTAAGAAATATTTTAAAAAATTTAAACCGATTAAGAAAAGTAGAGAAGAATATTATAAGAGACCCAAAAAAGAATAAATATATAATAAAAATAAAAATATTACTAAAAATAAGATGAAATAATTTGCCATAAGTGTAAAAAGCCTGGACATTATGCAAATAGATGCCCATTGAAATGAAGATAAATCTTGAAGATACAAACTTGAAGATAAAAGCTTAGAAAAATAATTAAAAAAATATTTAGAAAACATATTATTAAATTTAGAGAACTCTAAGGAAATAGAAACTTCATATCTTGAAATAGATGAAATAAAGTTTGAAACATTCAATAATTATGAAATAAACATGATCTCCAGACAAGAAGAAGAACTTCTTGACTTAGCAGATCAAATAGATGACAAAGAAGTCCAACGACAATATTTCTTAACAATAAAATCAATGTTTAAAAAACCCACCCATAGAGAAAACCTCTATAACTGAATATGACTTAGAAGAAATTTTAAAACCCTTAAAATTTCCTGAAACAAAGAAAATAGAAATTTAGGAGTTAAAGAAGAAATAAATGAATTACAAAAAGTAGTAAAGGAAGTAAAACTTGAAATAAAATTATTGAAAGAATTAGAAAAATCTAATAAAGAATCTAATGAATTATTTATAGAAGAAATTTCTAAAGTAAAAACTCAAAAGTGGTTAACACCAATTGATATTAAAATACGAGATTTAAGTTAAATGATATAGCCTTGATAGACTTAGGAGCAAATTTAAATTGTATAAGAGAGGATTTAATCCTTAGAAAATACATATATCCAACTGTTGAAAGCCTAATGGGCGTAGGAGGACTAAAATTAAAAGTAAAATATAAAATCCTAGAAGCAAATATCATAAAAAATAATACAACATTCCAATCTACCTTTATACTTGTTAAAAAATCTTAAGAGACCAAAAATATTAAAAACTCCTTTTATACAATTAATAAAACCCTTTCAGGTAATAGATAATGGTTTAAAAACTAAAATCTTTAATGAAGACATTCTATTTGAATTTATATATAAACCATATAAAAAAGAAATAAATTTAAATATAAATCTAATCTAGAAAGAAAATTTTCTTTTAGAATCAAAAGAAGAACTTTCTAATAAATAGATTCAAAAGAATCTTGAAAACCTTGATTATAAAGCTCAAATAAAAAAATTAAAGGAAAAAATTGAAAATCTAGATTGCTCAGAAATTCCTAATGCATTTTGGGAATGAAAGATACATGTGGTAGAATTGCCATATAAACCAGAATTTAAGGAAGAAAAAAAATTCTTACTAAAGCTAGACCAAGTCAAATGAATGTAATACTTAGAGAATATTGTAAAAGGGAAATTAATGATATCCTTAAAAAAGGATTGATTAGGGAATCCAAACCTTCAAGATCACCTTAGTCATGTGTAGCATTTTATGTATACAAAGCAGTAGAAATAGAATAAGGTCCTCCAAGACTAATTATAAATTATATGCCCTTAAATAAAGCACTCAAATGGATAAGATATCCAATCCTAAATAAAAAAGATCTTTTTAAAAAATATTGAGAAGGGAAAAAATTTCTCAAAATTTGATATGAAGTCTAGATTTTGGCAAATCCAGATAGCTGAAAAAGATAGATACTAAATGACATTTACAACTCTATATGGGCAATATGAATGGAATGTGATACCATTTGGATTAAAGGATGCATCTTCTGAATTCTAGAGGATAATGAATGAAATATTTAACCCTTACAACTTTTTAATCGTTTACATAGATGATGTTCTAATTTTCTCGAAAAAATTAAACCAACATCTAAGACATCTAGAAATCCTAAAAGCTATAATCAAAATGGATTAGTTCTCTCTAAACCCAAATATTTAATTTTTCAAATTAAAATAAGATTTTTAGGATATGAAATTAATCAAAGAACACAAATACGAAATAAAAGATCAATTGAATTTGCGGATAAATTTCTAGATGAAATAAAAGATAAAAATCAACTATAAAGATTCTTAGAATGTTTAAATTATGTTTCTAAGCATTATAAAAACTTAAGAAACATTGCTAAACCATTGTATGCTAGGCTTGGGAAAAATCCTAAACCATGGACTTAAAAACATACCTAGATAGTTAAAGAAATAAAATCTCACATTAAAAATCTTCCTCTTATTTATATCATAGACTCACAAGTATTTAAAATAGTTGAAACTGATGCTTCTGATATAGGAATGGAAGAATTCTAAAATAAAGAAAAGATTTTGAAGAACAAATTGTTCAATACCATTCTAGAATATGGAATCAAATTCAAAAGAATTATTCTACTATTAAAAAAGAAAACTTGAGTATTGTTTTATTCATTACAAGATTTCAAAGTGATCTTTTAAACAAAAAATTCCTTTTAAGGATTGATTGCCAAGCTGCAAAATATTTTTTGGAAAAAGATGTTCAAAATATTACTTCAAAGCAAATATTTGCCGATGGTAAGCTATTTTATTTGTTTTTGATTTTGAAATTGAATTTATAAGAGAAATTTCTAATTCTATTCCTGATTTCTTTTCTAGAGAATTTCTTCAAGGGATTTCAAAGATCAAGGTAAAGGCCTAATAATTAAAAAAATGTCTTTAGAAAAAGACAAAGCAGAGAAATAGTTGAAAGACTTATATGGTAAAAGGCTTAGGGCCTGTTTGGCCTGGCGTTTTGGGAGTGTAAAAGCACTTTTTTCAGCCAAAACGCGATTCTGCAGTGTTTGACTGAAATATGAAAATGCGCTTTTCAAACCGTAAAAGCCGGAATATGGCTTTTACACGGAAGCTCGGATTTGGAGCTTTTCCCAAAAGCTCTACGTGTAAACGCGCTTCCTGTAAGTGCTTAAAGCCACCGCCAGGCCAAACATGCCCTTATTCCAGCCCAACCAGTCCTACTTAATACTCTATTTGAGCCTTCCCTTACTTTATCATCTCCTTCTCCTAGAGGAAGAGAGAGAATCCTTCCTTTATTTATAACCCATCTTCCACACCAGTTGGTTACTCCTAATGATCTGAAACAACTCTCTTATTCTCCATCTCCTTCCCCTAAAAAAATTACTTCTTTTAAATCCAAAACTCAATTTTTTACCAAACCTTTCCAACCAAAAGTTCTTCAAATAGAACCCTATCATCTTTTATCTCTTGCAGAGCAAAAACTTGATTATAATCCAGAAAACATTGCAAAAGTTGCATTTCCTAAAACTTTCCATTTTAAACCTTCTAATTTTAATCGGTTACAGACCTTTTATGAATATATTTTAGTTTCTACTAATTATATAGAAATCACTCATCATAAACCTCTTGAAGGAGAAATCACATACTCCACTATAAAAATCTTAAAGATTTTAAATATAGGAGAATTTGGTAGTCCAAATCATTTCAAAAGATTTGAAAATGAATTTTGCCCTCAACAATTCTCTTATTTTGATTATCAAAATGCATGGGAAAATGTCCTTTAGTTTAAAGATAAAAATACAAAGCATTCTTGGATTTTTGTTTTTAATAAAAAGAGTAAATTTACTTTTCCTTATTGGTTCATCAAATAGTAGAATAATTTTGGTCCAATAGCAAAAATGCTACCTCTAAAAATACAAAAAAGTTTCTCTATTTTTAAAGAGCATTTTAGATGTTCTGATTTGGAGAAAAATCTGCCTCCTTTATTGTTGTTCTTTTCTATATTAGCACTCTCCTAGATATTCCAATGGAACTAGTGTTTCATGGCTTAAGAGCCTCTTCCTCCTTATGAAATAAAATGGTGGAAAATTTTCAATTGTCCCCAAGCTTCTCTGAAAAAGGACCAGAAATGGTTAATGGGAAAGTCCCAATCTGAATAAACTAAATTCTTATCCCAAAAATATTCTCAAATGGCAATTCTAGTCAGCCTCTCTTTAGAAGAAGAATGGGTAAAGGTTATTGAAGCCCATTATAAAGCTCTAAAATAGAAAAAAGAGAAATCTTCTTCAACTTCTTCTTCTAAGGTAAAGATTACATATGATTCATCAAGTTCTCATTCAGGTGAAGTCATGGCCTGCGGTTCACATCCAGACAATCTGTTTGGCCATGATGCTGATCCATTCTTTATTTTAAATAATGAAAGGAATTCCAACTTCTATTTCTAAGTAGACTCAACTCCAACAAAAGCTAAGGCATCATCACACCTGCAAAAGGATGATTCCTTCTACCTTACTAAATGTCAAAAAGGATGCCTCTGTTGTCAAAGCATAATTATCTTCAAAAGAAGACAAGCCGACTTAACACTTTCCATGAGCGACTTGTGTTTTACGCCCACTGGTTTCTCTTGTAATTGACAAATGCCAATTTATGTGTAATAAAAAAACCGGACCTTCTTCTTTATATATTCTCTTCCTTCCTTTTGTAAAGGTATCAGTTGCTTCTAAGCCTCTTAGCCTTTCTCCCTTTATAAAAATGAGTGAAATGATTGTAAGCTCTTAGAGTATTCTCATGGAAGAAAACTTCGAAGCTTTGCTATAAAGAGATGAAGTCTCATCTTTGTAAGTAATTTGTTTAAAAGAAATTTTTATTAAATTATATTATATTCCTCCTTTTCTCATTAAATTCTAGCACCGATCATTTAAAAGATCCAGTATTGAGTCTTTAGCTTCCTTTGATTTTTATCCAAACTTTTAGTAATAAGTATACCTTGTAGCTCTGTTGAGGTACAATTTCTTATGATTGTGAAAATATCTACAATGACTGAAAGATATTCGGATAGACTACACAGATATATATGGGTTGTATTACTATCACACCCCCAAACTTGTTTTTCCTGTTCATTGGGATGTGATCCCCCCAATTAAAGGATAAATTCTTAAAAATTCCTTTTTATTTTGTTCTTTTTTCTTTATTTTGGCATTCTTCTTTTTAATAAAATCCCCAAACTTATATTCTTTCGCTCTCTTGTACCTCTCTAACAACCATGTGCATCAAATATGTCTCTTAATAGGTCAAACATAGTTTTTTAGGCTAAAAAGGTCTAGATGATAGGGTTAAAGAAAGAAAAGTCAAATGGTGGTCTTTTACATGCTTTCCATATGCCATTCTTTTAGTAAGGCTTAATAGGGACACTAGTGAAAGTGATGTACCAAGTTAGCTTAAAAGGCTCAAATTGATCAAAGAATGACTAAATTATTTTCTTAGTGATTTGTCATTTAAAATTTTGCCTTGAAAAATGATTAAAACAAGTTCTAGAGTCTCAAATAAGTCATGTTCATATAGTTGTATAATCCTTCTCTTAGTACTCAAATAATAAAACAACATGGCTATGTATTTAAGTGAATAAAGAATCTTAAGTAAAGCTAAACAAGTGTTCAAATCAACCACACTTTCATTTTTCAAGATTTATATCCAATGCACAACATTCTTATCATTGGTCTCAATCAAACATACCTCAACAATGCAAATTTTTTTGATGCAAAAACATAAAGCAAAAACAACATAAACTAGAAACAACATAAAATAAAATACTTGAAAATAGAAAATAAAACCATACCCCTCCCAAATTAAAAACTACATTATCCTTAATGTAAATGAAAAGAGTGAGTGAAAGAACTTCCCTGAGGTGAATGTACTTAGTCATCTCCATCTACATCTTAATCATCATCATCCACTTCCTCATGATCATATGTTGGTTAATAGGGGGGAAATACTGGAGGTTGAGGAAATTGGACTTGGCTTGTAGCTTAGTTAATATCTTGGTTGCAAAACATTTGAGCTTAGTTAATATCATGGTTGCAAAACATTTGAGCCAGAGCAGTGTTAAATTGCACCATATAATTGAGCCGCTACTCTTATTTAACCAAAAACTAATCAAACCACTTATTCATGGAGCTGGTCATTTGTTGTTGCTTCTCTAATGTCTGCTGAACATTAGATATTTGATTACGCAACTCAAAAAGCTCTGATTCAAAATCAATAAAATGGACACTTCCTTGATGTTGAGATGTACTTAGCTGTGAAGTTTAGTATAACATTTTTAGACCTTTTCCATTGAGTTCCTAGCCTAGTTAGAAAGTTAATTATCTCCTTAAAGTCTGGACCTTGATTCTTCAATACTGAATATCCATTTACTAGTAAATAAAGAAGTTGGTACCTTCTATTGATTGTCTCTCTATCAAAAGGAACCCATTTTTCCCTCACTAAAAAGCCTTCATATCTTGGTGCTCCCTTGCATTTGCATAAAACTCTCTGATAACAGGAACAAGAGATGTACCCGGTTGCTTAGTGAATTCTTCTTAATTTCTTTCCTTGATAATATTATTGAAAGCTCTAATTGGGTTATCAAAAGCCCTTTCTTGAATACATAGCTTCTTATTGGATAGCTTAAAATCACATGCCCTTGGTTCACATCGGGAGTGAGTTAAGGCAAATAATCAACCATCCAATGAGTTGATTAGCTAGTAATGGGGTACACTTAATTGTTATTCTAATGGATCATCTAAACAATTTTGGTTGGACCATCTAAATTAAAAATGCAATTAATTTACCCAAATCCTTGCTTAAACTAAATGGAAAGATAGAACTAAAGCCCCATGCCCCACCATGCCACTATGGCTCTACCATGTTAGGAGGTGCCCCACCATGCCAAAAGGTGCCCCACCATGACACCATGGCTCCACTATGCCAGGAGGTGCTCCACCACATTACCATAGCTCCACCATAGTCTCCCCATTTCATTTTAGAGCTTCTTCTTCCCCTTTCAAAGAGGAACTTGGAGCTTATCTCCTTAATCTTCTTTTATTTTGAGGCAATGCCTCATTGATCTAAGATAGCACCATGACCATCTAATTAGACCTTGGAGAAACTCCACCATGGTGTACAATAGTTTCTTCTGCTTGTGATGTGTTGGGTTTACTACTCCAAGGAAGATAACCATTAGAGCTCTGTGGGAGCTTGAATGAAAAGTATTGAATCATAATAAAATCCTTCTCTTTGAGTTTCATATTTCTACAAATATTAATAAAAATAAGAAAAATGAACTCTATTAATGGGTTCTATGACAAATATTGAATAAAAGGAGCTTCCATTAATGACGGACTTTTGACCTGGGTAAAAATAGGGAAAATGATAATTTTTGGTAAACTCCCTAAATTTACTATTTTCTTGATCATAAAACCAAATTGCCCATTGGTGGAGTTGAAACTTAAGTGGGCTTCATGTAGAGGCGGGGCCCATTAATCATGGAGATGATGGCATGGGCCCCACGTATCATTTTACATTATCCAAATAAAAACTTAGATATAACTACTAGTGGTAACTGTGATTAGGCTTAATTTTAACTAATTAAGTCAATCCACATTGTCCAAGTTGTTACACCCTTCTGATCTGTACAAATCTATCACTTGTAACCTGGATCTACAATCTCTCATGGTTTAAACAGCAGAGATCCATTTTTGGTTTTCCACGGAATATTGGAAAATACTACCTATCTAATCACTCAACAGCCTAAGTTTAGGACCGAGTCATTGAGTCATCACTCACTTAGTCATTGAGTCATGACTCACCAAGTTAAACCTTAGCAAACACCACTTATCAAATTACCCAAAAGCCTAAGTCTACAACCAAGTCACTAAGTCATGACTTATCTTGTCAAACAATAGAAAACACCACTTCAATGAGCTAAACTAATTTAACTAACCCACTTTTCCTAAGCTTCTTATGCGCAATTGAGAAAGTTGAGCTAAACTCAGTCTAACTAGCCCACTCTTCCCAAGTTTCTCATGGGCAATGTGAGAGAGCTAAGCAAAACCTAGGTTACCTATTTTCTTTTGGTCTTTTTCAGGTCTAAACACAACAGAGATCACTTGGTCTTGAGTCCTTATGAGATATACCAATTGGGTCACAAACTATTTACTGTCTTTGTAGTTTCTTATAGTTTAAATAACAAAAATTACCCTTTCTTGATTCTATCCAAGACAAACCAATTGGATCAAAATATCCATTCTTTAGTTTAACCCAATGTCTAGCAACCCATTCTAGACCTATGTCATCCTCTTTGCCCATCAACTTGAGGTGATCTACTAAATTTCAAGCCATCATAATATGGTCAACGATTCCAAAGATAACACACATTTATTTGAGAGTGTGTATTTTATTTTTGGGTCTCTAAATGCATTGTATTTTTCCTTTTAATCAAGGATTTTCTTCCATTATGGAGATGTGATTAGGACCACTTGTGGTTTGGGATGTGAATATGCAATTTTGTGATATACATAGTAAGTATAATTAATTACGAACATCAACATAAAAATAAAAATTATTTGATTCATTCCATCAATGACAATCCTTTTTGTTCCATTTTTGTATTCCTCTTTTTGTACTTGTTACAAAAATGGTGAATTCGATGTGAAACGTCCCACCCTTCATCTTTAATGAAAAGTAATACTAATGCATTTTAGAGACCTTATTTTTCATGGAACTGCCTAAGCAATTCTTTTGCTTTTTGTAGATCTTTAGTCATTTCTGCTTTAGAAGTCTTTTCCAATGGTAACATCACTTGCATTTGGATTCCTGCCACATGGCAGTTTCACCATCAACACCCAATGCAACTTCAATAGGAGCATCCCTCACTCCTTCATCATGTTGCGAACTAGTTAGATACTAATAGTTTAAAAGAGGTAGTGGGCTCCAATTTCTCCCTCACTGAAAGCTGCTCCAGCAGCTCCCAAGATTGCTCCAGCAACATTAAAGATGACTTTCACTAACCCAACCTCCTCCAACAATGAGGTTAAGAAGAAGGATAAGAAGAGCAAGAGACAGAGGAGAAAAGTTATTTTCCCCTCATGCTCCTAGAATTGATGGAGACAAACTTATCTTTAATGCATCTTCAAACCCTTGAAGATTGGGAGCACTTGGGTCTCTGCTCCCACAAGGTAGAAGAAGTTGTAGCTCTCAATCTCCCTAATGCGATCAAGGGAAGGAAGACACAAGCTCCCTTCAATGCTAAAGCTACTAGCCCCTTTTGGGAGGAATGCACTAAGCAAAGCTGCCAAGGGCTATGCTCAACATGCCAAGGGAATTGGAAGAAGGATGATGAAGAAGAACAAGTCCAAAAGGAGGTCAACCCGTAGGTTGATCATTAAGAAAAAGAACGAAAGATAGAAGCCACCTTCCAAGAAACACATTACATCGAGAAGGATGATACCATCTCCATCCCAAGATGAATACTTGAGAAATAATATATTTATTATAATGACAAATCTTTCCTACTCTCAAAGAAAGGAAATTGACAGGACAAGCACCTTTTAGATGCCAAGAAAGGCATTGTAGGTAGAGAAAAGAGAAAAAAGAGCTGGCTCTGGCAACTCGAAGAAAACAAACCAGAAGAGGAGCATGATAAAACCTGTCAGTGTCTGTACCACTTCAGCTGACAGGGACTCATCATTAGCACTCCTAAGCCTACCTCATTTGAGAAAAGTCACAAGATCAATGGCCAGAAATATGGTGCCTCCCCCAATGTTCCACTCTCTGCCAGAGGACATTGGGAGAGAGGATCATATGTTTATGACTCCTCATTGGTTGGTGCATGGCCATTAGGCCTTCCTTGTAGTCACATCATATATGATTGAGGAAAATGCAGTTGCTACAGCTATGGAAGAGATAATGAGATGACTGGAGTAACTAGAAATTGAAAACCACTATTTATGAGAGTTATGTGCGCAATAAATGCTAACCAAACTTCCAATGCTGGCAAATCTTTCAATGCTGCACATCCTCTCAACTTTCATCCATAGGACTGGTCACACTAGTGCGACCGTTTATCTTCAATCTGCCAAGAGGAGAGCCCCCATAGGGGAGGAAAGCTCACCCCTTGCTTCCTCAGTTGCCCCGCCTCAACAACTGCCTAACATCAATGTTCGTGCATAACCATTTGGTGCAAACAGTCAACCATAATAGTTCAGCGCAAATGTGCACGCACCACAACATCAGATGAATGTGGATGCAATGGCCCATTTCAATGAAATGATGAACTATTGGATGACTCAAAGGTAGATAAACTTGCCTTTTTAGGTGCCAAACATATATCACCAGCCTTATCCACAGGAGATCTAGAATGAGCCATTCCCGCCATGCTTTTAGATGTTAATTTTCATACATTTGATGGGATAGATAATTCTTAGCACCATCTCACCCTCTTCAATTTTAAGATGGGGAATCATTTAAAGGACTTGCATTCTAATGGTATTTGACGCTACCAACAGGGTCAGCCAAAACCCAAAATGATATACAAAATCTATTCCTGACCAGGTTCTTTGTGACCAAGAAGGATATCAAATTGGCGGATCTCTCCCTCATAAAGCAAAGGGATGATGAATAAGTAGAGGAATTTATCTCCCATTGGCAAGGGAGAGCTGACAAGTGTGAGATAACCTTAATTGAAGAGTAAAGGGTCTATTTATGTCGAAATGGAATTAAAGTTGATCTTGCCATTCTAGTGAATGAGTAAAGTCCAAGACAACAGTAGAAAGATAGCACCTTTAGTCATAAGAAGAAAGAACCATAAAAAGGAAAATCAAGCATCTTTGTTAATGCCACCGAAATCAAAACTGGTGGTAACAACAGACAACCAAAGAAAAGGGAGATCCTAGAGCCAAAGTATTAGTATTTTGATGATGAAGTGACATAAATTCTATTGGGGCTCATTTAATTGGGCAATATAAAGCTACTAGAACCCTTATTCCCAACAAAAATAGATAAGGTGAAACATCTCTTATATTGCCATTACCATTGGGGTGTCAATCACTCAACATTTTAATGTAAGATAGTAATAAGGATGATCAATCATTGCATAAGGAATGAAATTATTACATCGAAAAAGGATATGTAAGTAACATCCAACAACATATTGGTGAAAAAAGTTCCCAATTTTGAAACAATAATTTAGTTGTTAGTTCCCTAAAACCTCTTGTTGAGTGGTGCAAAGGGAAGTTAGGGTTAATGAAAAAGGTTGGGATCTTATCTATTTAAAAGACATCCCTAAAGTCCTATTGATGAGATATAAGGGAGAAAACCATCCAATCAAGCTTGCAAAGCAAAAGAAAAATGAGAAGTGTCTGAAGGATTTATTCCTATATCCAGAAAGGATACATTATTGGCCATCATGGTTCCAACCATACATCATTGGGGATTACCTCCAACTTGAAAGGCTCAAATCTTTCTATAGAAAAATTATGGAAAAAAAGAAGAGAAGAACTCACCTTAATCAAGGGTGCCCAAAGCTCTATGCTTGGGGGCCATCATTGTCGCTTTCGTCAGTTGCAGATGAAGCATGAGCGACATTTTGGTATAACTTACTAGACCTAGGGACTAGGAGTTATCTAAGCCTTGATAAAGATAATCCGTTTGAATACCTAGTGATGACATCTTGCTATCACATTGACTAAAACGAGGCCTCACAAGCCATCCAAATAGGAAGCGAGAATGTTCCTGTAGAAAGCGTGATCGCCAAAGGGAACATCAGCACCAAGGATTCACTTCATTCAATGTTGGTGATTCACCAATCATTCACCTCCTCTACTATAGTGATGAATGTTGTAGAGAAAATCCAAACCTTGGAAAGATATACCAAAATTTCAAGAACTCACTTTCCCAGAAGTGAAGAAGAATTGGTTTAGAACTCCAATAGCTCAAGACACCAAAAAGTGAGTTCCCTTGCAAGATATGTTCCTACCACACTTTCTTTCCAAAAGAAAGAAAGGAATAAGGAAGTCTCTTATTAATTAAGATCAACATTTTGGCAAGAAGACAACCAATTATATTCATAAATGGAGGAACGCTGTTTGGAGTGATCCACAATCACTCAATCACCTAGAAGTAAAAGAAGTTCATCTTTGCTTAGTAAGGAAAGCCTATTTCTACCATTGAATCCTATCTAACTTCATAGAGGCATTTGATCAAGCTGAAAAGAAGAAAATGAAGGCAATGGATGACCCTCCGAAGGAGCAGGTGTTCATAGGATTGCACATTGTAAGAATCCTCAAATACTTACATTATATGAAGGCCCCTATTCTGATGGTAGTCCTAAAAACTAAGCAAGTTTGTTATTAAGGGTGGCCTATGATGAAATTATTAAAAGAAGGCTATAAGACCATGTTCGGACACTTGTTCTAGTATGAAGCCCTGGTGAGAATGATGTTCTAGAATGAGGCATATGCAATCAGGAGCTTCCCATTCTGGCTCACTGGTAATAGTTATACTCTAAAATGGATTGCAAAATTGCTAGCCAAATTATTCAGATCATGGGAGGTATTGGTTGAAGCATTCATACACTGATTCCATGACTACACTTCCAAGTTTTCTAAGGGATAAGTGTGAGGAATTCGTTCTCTTAAAGGGGAACATCTTTATAATTTCACCTTGAGATAGTGCAATGTTCACCTTTATTACCCCGTTTTGTGAGAAGGGAGACGAATAACATAGGAATGCATCATCACATTGGAGAAGACTTTTTCATTACCAAAGAAAGTCCCTACTTCATTCCCCAAATTGCTTAAGCTGCTGATCCAAAAACCATCAGAGCCTATGGAGGTATCCTATAGTATGACCAACGTCATGCCAGATGAAGAGAATGCTCCACAAGAAACTTTTGAATCACTTGAAATAATGGCCGTGTTATGATTTGGGAAAAATATGACCCAAGACAAAGGGAAAGCACTAATGCAAGAAGACCTGGTGCCTAGAGTCCCTTATCCCCTTGTCAAAGAAAGGGAAGCTCTTGAGCTCATAAATAAGCTAGAATAAGATGCCATTGCTCATTGATAAGTGAATTTTATTCACTTATACTATGTCTTTTTAGACTAACTTTTGGTTCATTATTAAGTCATATTTAGTTAACTTAAGGTGTTTTTGTTTGTGTTTACTTGCATGGACATGGATGCAGGAGAGGTGATAGAAACATGGAGAATTAATAACCAGAGAAGAAGATATGGAATGAAATGAGGGACAAGTAGAAAATGGTGGATAGAAGTTTAAAGCCATGGCATAGAATTTGCATGTCGTGGCACCAAACATGACACATGAAGAAAATGATGGACAACAAGTTTGTGCTGTGGCATGAAAATTCCATACTGCGGCACAACATGAAAAATGGTAAGATAGACAACTAATGCAGCAAGACAAAATTTTCATGCTGCAATATTGAACTTGATTTATGCAACATTTCAACTAGGTAGAGAGTTAGTGCCACGACACAGAATTTCCATGTCATGGCACCATGTTGGAGATAGTTTTCTAGATTATGAGGATCTTGCTTGACTTGCCCAATGAAGCTAAAACCTAATGAAGATGATATAAAAACAAGTTTTAGCATGAATTTGGGGACACTTTAGCAATGTTTGGAGGTAGATAAACAAGAAAAGGAAGCAACTACATAATATTGAAAGCTGGATCTTGTTGCATAAATATTGAAAGCTGGATCTTGTTGCATAAGGATGGGGAGTTGATAAGACAACAAAGTGCAAAGAATAATATGTAGAGAAGCTTATCTCTTGATCTTTCTTTATTCTTTTTTAGTCATTTCATTTTGTTAATCATGTTTAAGATAATGTGTATTGTTTTCCTTGATTCCATTATGAGCTAAATACTTTAATCTAGGGGAATAATATAGCCGGCTAATGATTATTTGGTTTCATTATGTTTAATGCATTTCTTTGTTTGTTTATTATCTATATTGAGTGTTTAATCCAATTTTAATGCTTATGAGAGAATGCCAGCCCTTTCCACATGATATGTGATTAGATTTGAGGCTGCAAAGCGATAATCGAATTGGACCATGGTTAACCACCATAAGTTGATCATGATGATAGAGATATCTATGAAGCTTATGCAACATTACAGGTTTCTTGATCTTAATGCATCTTGATTGATTTGTGATTTTCAAAAAGATGTAGAAAATTAGCTAGTTGAGATAGGTTTTTTTTACTTGAGAAAGAATAACAATTAACTAAGAGAAACTTGTTGTCACATAAGAGCAAACATTGATTGTTAAATGATGGAACTAAATATCATTAATCTGGTAAATTCTGAAACCCGTAGATTTTTAATTATTGTATTTTTTATTTGTCCATAATTCACATAATTGCCAAAGTTCATTAATCTAGATCTTTTGTATTTACTTATTTACATTCACTTACCACACTTCAATCCTTCAAACAATATTTAGAGTTAGAGTAGTTGGTAATTGGCATATATACATCCTCATGGGAACGATATCTTATTTGATCTCTATTACTTGTTAACGATATATGCACTTGTGTTAAGGAAAATCTGTAACAAGTTTTTGGTGCCATTGTTGGGGATGGTAGTACTGCTAATATCAAAATAAATAACTCTAATTTTACTTTGAAGTTTTTCTTTTATTTTTGTTATTCATTGCAGTTCTTGTTTATTTTTAGGAAGCTTTTACAAGTCTATGCAAAGATCTAAAACCAACCATTTGATCCCTTTTAATTTTGAGATAGAACATACACTTTAAGGGATTAGATGGGAGAGAATACCAACTTCCAATCAATCGCAACCCAAAATGGCTGATTTGGGAGAAGTTAACGAGAATCAACCACAATTATAGTTGTGTGATTATGCATTGCCAACAGCTATTGAAATCCAACCGGTGATAAGGAGACCAGCTATTGTTGCCAATAACTTTGAGATCAAGCCAACAACCTTGCAGATGATCCAAGGAGCTCAATTCAATGGATTGTTGAATGAAGATTCAAATGCACACATCGCTAATTTCTTGGAGATATATGATACCTTCAAGTATAATGGAGTCTTTGATGATGCCATTTTCCTAAGGCTTTTCCCTTTTTCCTTGAGGGATAGAGTGAAAGTTTGGTTGAATTCTCCGCCTGAAAATTCCATCACCAGTTGAGAAGATTTGGTCTAAAAGTTTCTTATCAAATTCTTCCCTCTAGAAAAATAATAAGAATGCAGATGGTGATCAACAAATTTGGTCAGTATGAAGGTGAAACTCTCTATGATGCATGGGAGAGATATGTGGAGTTGCCCAAGGAACTGTCCACACCATGGGTTGCCCAAGTGGATGCAAGTTCAAAATTTCTATAAAGGACTAACCAGCAACACCAGGACCCTGATCGATGTATTTGTAGGAGGAGCATTAATGAAGAAAACTGAGGATGAAGCATATGAGCTACTAGAAGACATGGCCACAAATAACTTCTAATGATCAAGGGAGAGGACTATATCAAAGAAGCTAGCAGGAGTATATGAAATTGATCCTATCTCTGCATTAACAACTCAAGTTGCAGTTCTTACACAACAATTGCAAAAGAATCAAGTGGGAGTCAATGCCATTCAGACTCTTCAAATTTTTTATGATTTCTGCCAAGGCAATCACTCCATTGAAGAATGCCAAACCGAAAATCCATTCATGCAGCCTCAACAAGAACAAGTGCAGTTTGTTAAAAATTTCAACAAGTAGTAAAAAACCTCATATTCTAACACATACAATCTTGGATGGAGAAATCATCTAATTTTTTCTTCGAGAAATCAACAAAATATGGGACAACCTCATCAAGGATTTCAACAACAATAAGGATTTCAACAATAAAAGAGATGTCAGCAATAAGGGACAAAGGCAGATTAGGAGATTACTCTAGCCCAATTTTCCAATACTTTAAATAAATTCTCAGCCAAGGTTGATAACTTCATCGACAAAATAAAAGATTTTATGACTAAGACAAGGGACAATATGTAGAACCAATCTACTTAGATTTGAAACGTAGAAGCTCAAGTGGCTCAGTCGGCAAATATGTTTAACAATTGTCAACAAGGCTATTTGCCTAGCAATACAGAAGTAAATCTAATAGAACATTGCAAAGCCATCACTTTAAGAAGTGGGAAGGAATTGAAACCCCCAGTGAGAAATGAGAAAGATAAGTTAGAAGGTCAAGAGTAAGTGGAAGCCCCTCTTAAGCCATAACCACTACCTCCTTAGTAACCAGCTACCTCAATACCTTTTCCTCAACAACTAAAGAAAAGCAAACTAGATAAGTAGTTTGCTAAGTTCTTAGAAGTCTTCATAAAGCTTCACATCAATATATCATTTGTCAATGCACTCACACAGATGCCGAGCTATGTGAAGTTTATGAAAATATTCTATCAAATAAGAGGAAGTTAGAAGAATATGGGATGGTTGCACTCACTAAGAAATGCAGTGCCATCATTCAGAGGAAGCTACCTCCAAAAATCAAAGATCTAGGAGGCTTTAATATTCCTTGTATATTGGGAATTCCCTATTTGAGAAGGCATTGTGTGATCTAGGATCTAACATTAACCTTATGCCTTTATCAATTTATAGAAAATTGGGCTAGGCGAAGCAAGACCTACAAATATCTCTCTTCAATTGGCAGATAGATCTATCAAGCACCTAAGAGGCATTGTTAAAGATGTACTTGTCAAGACTGACAAGTCTATTTCCAGCAGATTTTGTGGTGCTTGACATGTAAGAAGACAAACATGTTCCTATTATTTTGTGGAGAGCATTCTTGGCTAGGAAGAGCTCTAATCGATGTCCAGAAAGGTGAATTAAAGCTTTATGTTTAGGATGAGGAAGTGATATTTAAAGTATTCAATGTAATTAAATATCTAATAGAAAGTGATAACTACTTTTGGATAGACTCATTAGATACCTTAATAACTCAACACTTGGGAAATTCAGAAGATCCACTCAAAACTAGCTTAACTCATCCTTCTCCTTCTACTATTAATGAGGAAGATATTGCAGAAATTATGTAGTGGTTAGAATCTTTTGGTTCAAATAACAGAAAATATTTTGAAAGTTTGGGACAGAGACTTCCTCAATATGCTCTTTCAATTAGGAAGCCACTATCTCTTTGAGCTCAAACAATTGCTAGATCATCTATGGTATGCCATTCTTAGAGAATCCTCTTCATTACCAGTGATCATATCTTCCAGCTTCTTTGAAGATGAAGAAGATAAGCTACTATGGGTCCTTAGGACATACAAATTAACTATCGGGTGGTCTATCTTTGATCTGAAAGGAATCAGCCAAACTTTATGCATGCACATAATTTTAATGAAAGAAAATTGTAGACCATCCGTGGAAGCTCAAAGACGATTGAATCCAATTATTGAGGAAGTGGTTTGCAAGGAAGTATTAAAGTGGTTAGATGCAGGAGTAATCTATCCTATTTTTATAGTTCATGAGTTATCCCTATACAAGTGGTTCCAAAGAAGGGTGGAATGATAGTGGTGAAGAATGACAATAATGAATTAATTCCATTAAGAACTATTATAGGGTGGAGAATTTGCATTGATTATAGGAAGTTGAATACAACCATAAGAAAAGATCACTTCCCGTTGTTGTTTATTGATCAAATGTTGGATCGTTTAGCAGGTTTTAATTAGTACTACTTTTTAGATGTTTATTCTGGATATAATCAAATAGCCATTGCCCCAGAAGACCAAGAGAAGACCACATACACATGCCCATATGGTACATTCACCTTTTGGAGAATGCCTTTGATCTATGCAATGTACTTGTCACTTTTCAGAGATGTATGATGGTGATATTTTCTGACATGGTGGAGAAAATCATTGAAGTCTTGATGGATGATTTCTTAGTGTTTGAAAAATATTTTGATTATTGTCTTCAAAACTTGGAGTTAGTTTTAAAGAGATGTGAAGAAACAAATTTGGTGTTGAATTGGGAAAAATGCCACTTCATGGTGAAGAAAGGTATTTTTTTGGGATATAAGATTTCATGCATGGGAATTGAAGTTGACAGAGCCAAGGCAGAGACATAGAAAAACTCCCACCATTGACCTTTGTCAAGGGAATTTAGAGTTTCCTTGGGCACGTCGGATTGTACAGAAGTTTCATTAAGAACTTCTCAAAAATCTCAAAGCCACTCTCAAATATGCTCATGCAAGGTACATCCTTTCATTTCAATGAAGAGTGTATGAAGGCATTTAATACTCTTAAGGAAAAGCTTTTCTTAGCCCCTCTTGTAGTTGCACTAGAGTGAGATAAACCATTTGAGCTAATGTGTGATACAAGTGACTATGCTATAGGAGTAGTCCTACGATAACAAAGGAACAAGGTATTTCATACCATTTATTATACTAGCAGGACTCAATGATACTCAGCTCAACTATGCCACAATAGAGAGTTTCTTGAAATTGTCTTTGCATTTGATAAGTTCAAATAATATCTTATTGGCAATATAATGATTGTATTCATGGATCATTATGCAATTAAATACCTTATGGCTAAGAAGGATGCAAAGCTAACTCATTCAGTGAGTGCTTCTACTCCAAAAATTTGATTTAGAGATCGGAGATAAGAAAGGAATAAAAAATCTTATAGCAGATCATCTTTCAAGACTAGATCTAGAAGATGATGTAGAAATGTAGAAACCTCCCATTGATGATCAATTCCCAGATGAGTAACTATTAGCTACCATTTTAACAAAGTTCACTCCATGGTATGCAGACTTTGTAAACTATCTGGCTAGAAACATAATACCATCTGATCTGTCCCCCACTAAAAGAAGTTCTTCTTAGATGTAAAACACTATTATTGGGAAGATCCAATCCTCTATAAGTACTATGCTATTCAGATAATAAGAAGATGTATGTCAGAGGAAGAAATAGAAGATATTCTCAAGAACTGCCATATGTTTGAGTGTGGAGGACTGTAACAACCCGGGCTCCAGGTGCACTATTGTCCGCTTTGGCCACAGGCCGCACGGTTTTGTCCCGCTCACACGG
>JAYJMB010088223.1:0-19811 GCA_036873735.1 Pouteria campechiana | reverse complement strand
AGGCCAGTTGAGCGGAACAAGGAGCGCCAGCATGGCGCGCAGCTAGTTGCCGTCATCTATGTGCCGCGGACGCAGGTGCCACTTCACGTCCGTCTCACGCCAGTTGAGCGGAACAAGGAGTGCCAGCATGGCGCGCAGCTAGTTGCCATCGTCGACGCGCCGCGGACGCAGGTGCCACTTCACGCCCGTCTCAGAATCTCATCTTACTACAGTGAAATGAATTTTTCAGTATCTGGTTGACACATAAAATCTAGGACTATTCTAAGGGAACTAATTTTGAACTCATCGGATATTTTGATGCTAATTTTGGAGGATATCATAGAATTACTAATGGAACTTGTCAATTTCTAGAAAATAGTTTAGTATCATGGTTCTCTAGAAAACAGACTAGTGTTGCTCTCTTTGCAGCTGAACACATAACAACTAGAAGGTAGTACTCATCTTCTCGATTATGAACTAAGCTATAGAGACATGCCCATTAAATGTGATAACACTAGTGCTATATGCTTCACAAAGAATTCATTTTTACATTCGAGAACTAAGCATATATAAATCAGGCACCACTTCTTTAGAGATCATGTTGAAAACATGATATATGTCTAGAATATATGCCTAGAAGTACTCAACTTGCTGATATTTTTACTAAGCCACTATCATTAGACACCTTCTGCAATATTAGAGGAGAATTAGGTATGACTAATGTGATGATATGAGAGTGAAATCTCTAATATTTTTGTGCTTGAAATTGCGATGTTGAATATGCTTTCTTAAGCCTAGACTTCATCTTAGACGAAGTAAGTTATTCATATCAAGTGGTCTATTCACACTTTGTCTAAAAATTGTTTCCCAAGGTTGACTACCCCTCATTTTCTTCTAGAATTAACTTATAGCTATGTTTATCACATCCAATTCTAATTTTAGCATAATTTATTCTCTTCTTTTTGAATTATCATTTCAATCACCTCGTACAGCCCCATATTCAATCTATGTTAACCTACAACTAGCTGTCTTTCTTTGCACCACAATAATGAAGAAACTCAGGAAAGGGCTTTTAGGAAGAAGATCTAATAGGAAGCCCATCGAGTGGTGGAAATTGAAGCACCAAAGGAAGCTCCCTCACTTTTCTTACTGGGATGATATGGCTTCTACTCTAGATCATCTTCATCGACAGAAGTATTTCTCTTCAAGATGTGGCTTTCAAGATTATAATTCATACCTTAGACACTTGTGCCCCTGGATCTAACTTCATCAGCTGGGGCCCTTGAAGAGAAGGGAAAGGAGGCTCTAATCGCCTCAGTAATCACCTCCTTCCCCTATTCCCTTCCTTGAAACTTTGTATCACTCAATGTGATACAAATTTCTCCTCTCCCTACCCTCCACCTCGTCTATAGTCTTACACACAACCCCTCTTGCCTTTGCATTGAAGGTTGAGTTATTGTTTATCTTTTGACTATAGTTTTGTTTGTACTGAAATGAAATGAATTATTTTTATCTTTACTTCTCTTTGTGTGTGTGTCTTACTTGGAATAGATTTTTCTTTTTGCTTATAACAAAAGGGGGGGGGGGGGAAGACTATGCAAATTATCTCAAAAAGGAAATATAAAAATACATATTCTTTAATTAATCATGGGGAGAATACATTCTAACTAATCAAGGGGAGAATATATATATAAAACAAGACAGGGAAACATTAGAAAATGATGACCGATGGAATGATTAAATAATGTAAATATTTTTGATCTACATACATTCAGGGGGAGATTATCTTTTATGAGATAATTTTTAATCAAGTTTTTTCATCATCAAAAAGGAGGAGAATGTTGATACAAATGCATGATTTTGATGACAAACAAAACTTGATTAACGATTATGTACTAATGGTTATTACCAAGTTTTTATCATGTAGAATCAAGTTGCAGAACTTAAGAAAAATGAGCACAAAAAATATATTCCATGGTGTCAAGGCTTGGGCAAGTAAAGAAGCAAAAGATGAAGTGTCATAACAATCAAAGCATGAATGAAAAGGACTCAGTTGTTTCCATTCATCTATCAAGTGGAAGATTATATCTGATGGATGCAAGAAATATACATACAATAGAATTCATTTATTATAAGCAAGACACAATTGATCCAATGGTCGTTTGATGCGAATAGACCAAGGTGGAAGGAGTGAAGATCTTCTAGTAGAACAAAAACTTCATATGCCATCAACAGACAAAGTAGATAAGCAATAATCATATGGCAAAGCAGAGACTTCGTCTATCACAAGTGAGCTAATGATCATCTGCTATCGACAGACAAAGCGGAAGAAGCAAGGATTGTCTGGTAGAGTAAGTAATTTGTCAGTGATTGTCTGCTGTTAATAGACAAAACAGAGAAATATTTCATCAGACGAAGGTGAAGAAAACCCATCTGCGATCCAACATTTTGTTTATTACTTACAACAGACAAACCCAAGAGATGAAGCATTGAAGTAACAAGACATTTGTGCCTCCTTGAGCAATAGACAAATCACAAGACAAAGAACTTGAATGGTTGATTTGCCTGGTAGCAATAGAAAGGATGATTTGTCTGCCACTTATGAAAGACATAGATGAAGGAACTTTTTCTTATGGATGGCTAGACAGATACTTCGTCTATCATAAGTAAAAGATGAGCAATTGTCACAAAGAATCATTGGTCTTTGCCCAGCATTAACAATGATCTTTTTATATTGATGAAAGAGGTAGCCATTGCAGTAATACCTCGACCAAAGCTTATTGAGAAACCAGAAATCATCTTCTCCAAGGTCGGCATTGCAAGCATTCCAGAAAATGAGGATTAAGCAGAAGTCAGGGAATTCAAAATACGCCAATCAAAATGTCTTCTATTATTAATGAAGCTTACCTACCACCAACGACTAGAATTCAAGGCAGCTATAAATGAAGCATCGTTGGAGGAGGAGGAACGAATGAGTTATTGAGAAAATCATTCAAAATCCTATTGAGAGCATTTACTAATTTTAGCTAAACCTTCTACAATCCTTCAAGAGTCGAGAGCCTTGCATTCAAACCTTCCTCAACTTTCTTTGAAGGCTCTCAACTACCTTTAGGAAAATCATTTACTTCTGCATTCAATTTTTAGAAACCTTTCCTTGTGCTTATTGAGAAATTTCTATGCTTAAATTTCTGATTTTCATTTCTTGTAAAGTTCCTTGAGTTAGTAGTGGAGACTAGAATCAAGAAGAGTTGTGACTATCTGAGTGCAGACAAGAGCTATTTATTTACACCCTCTAGAGTTGAAATCTAGAAAAGTGCTGTGAGCACTATGAATATGCCCCCTAGAGTTTGAATCTAGAAGAGTGCTGGGAGCACTGAGAATACGCACCCTAGAGCTAGAATCTAGAAAAGTGCTAGGACCACTATTATTTTTCTACTATTTAGAATAGACGATCCCAAGACACTAAGAGGAAAGTGTTCTTGGAAGAGTGGAGTAGAGTGTTTACTCAAACCACTATAAAAATCCTTGTGTCTTATTTATTTATGCTTTTATTCATTAAGTGATTGATTGCTAGAGGAACGATTAATCCTAAAGGAGTAAAGCAATAATTTTTAAGTACCTCATTCATCCCTTCCATCTTGGGTTTAATCTAATCTTTGGGACCAACATGGTCTCCACATAGTGGGGGCGTGCGCATCCAAAACTTGGAGAGGTTTCTTCAAGTGTGAGAAACCAAGTTTTTGGATGGTAGATGGGAAGATGAGGGGTTGGAGATGGATGTAATATACTTGATTTTTCCATTCTCCTCTTCAAATGCCCAAGATGATGGTAATATATGAATCAGGGCTATCTGGTAGTGATGAGATTGATTAATGAAATCTGTAAAATCAAAGTTTGAAGAGGAATTCTTTTGTAAGATAGGTGTTGACAGAAGCATTATCATCCCACCACAGAAACAACTGAAGAATCAGTGGTTGATTCTTCAATCCCCACCATGCACTTGTCTTCTCCTTATGCTTGCTTCTAAAGTGGTCTTCTCTGATTTGCTTCATCTTTGTGGTGTAGAGAAGGATTGCGATTCAAGGGTTAAAATAGATTGAATGTGGGTGCTATACAAGGTAGTTGATATGATATTTTGAAAAAAAAGAATAACGCATACTAAAAATAGGGTTCGATGTGATAACAATAGCTGTAAATTAATTGTGGCAAGAAAATTATGTGTACTTGACCTCAAAAACCATGATTTAAACGAAGTGAGAGTAGAGTATTGTAGAGAAATAACTAACTTTGTCTAAGATAGAGTTTAGTCTTATGAAGGCAAATTCAGCATTGCAGTTTCAGGTATAGAGACATTAAAGATTTCATTCTCAGATGATAACATTAGTTATGCCTAATTCTCCTCTAATGTTGTAAAAGGTGTCTAATGACAGTGGCTTAGTAAAAATCTCAGCAAGTTAAGCATTTATTGGCACATATTCTAAGCATATACATGTTTTTCTACATGATCTCTAATAAAGTGATACCTAATTTCTATATGCTTGGTTCTCGAATGTAGATTAGGGTTCTTTGTCAAGAATATTGCACTAGTATTGTCACATTTGATGGGTATATCTCTATAGCTCAGTCCATAATTGAGAAGTTGTTGTTTCATCCATAGCAATTGAGAGCAACAACTTCTAGTTATTATATATTCAACTTTTGCTATAGAGAAAGTAACACTAGTTTTGTTATCTGGAGAACCATGATACTAGACTATTTCCTAGGAATTGACAGGTTCCACTAGTACTTCTTCTATCAACTTTGTATTCTTTAAAGTCAGCATCTGAATATCTAATGAGTTCAAAACTAGTTCCCTTGGGGTCATAGAGTCTTAGATTTGGTGTGTCAACTAGATACTTAAAAATTCATTTCATTGCAGTAAGATGAGATTCTCTAAGACTAGATTGAAATCTAGTATATAAGCATACACTAAAGAGAATATCTGGTCTAGATGTATTAAGGTAAAGAAAAGATCCAATCATACTTTGATATTATTTTCGATCTATGAGTTTACCCTTTTCATCTTTGTCCAACCTTATTGATGTGTTCATTGGAGTGCTTGCTACCTTAATTTCTTCTATTTTGAACTTTTTTAGCATCTCTCTAGTATATTTGGATTGAAAAATGGAGTTTTCATCATCTCTTTGCTTGATTTGCAATACAAGAAAGTAGTTTAATTATCCCATCATACTCATTTCAAATTCAGCATGCATGATCTTTGAGAAATCTTGATAAAGTTTTTCATCAATAGCTTCAAATATAATGTCATCTACATAAATTTGAACTATCAAGATATCCTTGTCAATAGTTTTGATAAACAAGGTAGTATTAACTTTTCCTCTCTTGAATTTATGATCACTTAAGAGTTTGCTTAGCCTTTCATACCAAGCTCTTGGAGTTTGCCTCAAACCATACAATGCTTTGGTGAGCATATAGACATTATTTGGTTGATCATCATTTTGAAAACTAAGGGGTTGCTCTACACACACTTTTTCACTTAAATATCCAATTCAAAATTTTCTCTTTACATCAATCTAAAATAACTTGAAGTTCTTATAGGATGCAAAAGTGAGTAGCATTCTAATAACTTCTAATCTAGCTACAGGGGCATATGATTCTTCAAATTCAATTCCTTCTTCTTGGGAGTATCCCTTAGCAACTAATCGTGCCTTATTTCTTACAACAACCCACTCTTATCCAATTATTTCTAAATACCCATTTAGTTTTAATTATATCAACATTCTCTAATTTTGGAACTAACTCCCATATTTTGATCCTTTCAAATTGGTTAAGCTCTTCTTGCATTACTACAATCCAATTTTCATCATTTAAAGCTTAATCAATACTACTTGGTTCAATTGTAGAAATGAAAGCATAATGACCACAAATATTTTACATAGACCTTTTATTTTGACGGCGTCATAGACATTACCTATGATTTATTTTTTAGGATGAGCACTAATAAATCTCAAATCGGTAGGAGGTTGACAGGGAACATTATCTCTACTTACCTCCTCTTCATTTTTTAAACTTTACAAGTCTTCATAGTTTGTGTCATCCTCTTGATCCTTAAATTTGAGCTTCTTCATATCTGTTGCAGCTTCATGTAAGTCACTATCACACTCCTTTCTCTGGGTTACATTTGCTTCATCAAATTTAATGTATATAAATTCTTCTACAACCTGTGATTTCTTAATATAAACTTTGCTCTACTATTAGAAGAGTAACCAAGGAAGATAGCTTCATTACTTTTTGGATCAAACTTTCCAAGGTTATCTTTTCCATTGTTCAACACATAGCATCAGCATCCAAAGGAATGAAAATATGAGATATTTGGTTTTCTTCCTTTCCAAAGCTCACATGGGGTTTTTTTTTAAGATTAATCTTATGGTAACCCTATTCAGCACATGGCAAGCTATACTAATTGCTTCTCCCTAGAATCTTTTGAACAATTTACTTTCAATTCAACATGTATCTAGCTATTTCCTGAATTGTTCAATTCTTTCTTTTCACAACTCCATTTTGTTGAGGAGTTCTGGGGGATGAGAAACTATGATTAATTTCACCACCATGATCACTGCGGATAGATATAATCAACATTTGTTTCTCATTTTGAACTAGCTTTGAATATAAAACATTAAAAATGCTTCATCGTTGCTAGTCAAGAGAATTACCCATGTAAATCTAGAGTAGTCATCTACTATCACATATACATGTCTTTTTCCTTCAAGGGTGACAATGTCTAACGGTTCAAATAGATCCATGTGCAATAATTCCAAAGGTTTGGATATAGATACCTCATTTTTAAGATGGAAGGATACTTTGGTCTGTTTTGACAATTAACATGATTTGCATATTTGATTTTTGTCATAGTTTAATTTTAGTAAACCAATCACAAGATCCTTCTTCCACAAAGATCTGATATTTGACATATTAACATGTCCCATCCTTTTATGCCATACATATGGATCATCTTTGACTACAATTAAACATTTTCCAAAAATATCATCTAACTGTACTAAATATATATTTTCATGCCTTTTTTTGTGAAACAGTAGATCATTGTCTATACTAAATATATTACATGTAGATGGTTCAAACACAACTTTATGACCATTATCACATAATTGACTGATACTTAGTAAATTGTGCTTGAGTCCTTTTACATATAATATATCCTCTATGCATGCATTAAATGAACCATAAAATATACCTATTTCTTTTATGAGACCTTTGTCATTGTTGCTAAATGCAATAGTTGCTCCATTTATCAGCTTCAATTCTTTAAATAGCTTCTTATTCCAGGTCATATGTCTTGAGCAGCCACTATCCATGAACTATGCATTGCCAGACATAGCTTTGAGACTTACCCGAATACAAAGCAAGTTTTCTTCTTACCTCTTTGGTACCCAAGTATTGGATCCAATGATGTTAGTGGAATTATGTATGGTAGAAGTTTGTGCATATTCCTTACATTTCCATCTCATCTTTGCACCTTTTGTTTGCATCCTTTTGGCAAAGCAATTATATGCTTTATGTTCGATTTTATTATAGAAATAGCAAGTATTTGGAGCTTTACTAGGTGCAATGTATTCCTCTAGTTTCTTTACCCAGGGATAACCCATGAACCTTCTAATGTTTGGACAGTTTTCCTTTCTTTTGTGAGGTTCACTCCCTTGGACCATCCAAAAGATTTCTATGAGTTTTCATTATCTGACTGTTCAAAACCAAGTCCCTTTTTGCTAGTTTGATTGGTCATTCTTATGAATTGGGTCACAGATTCTCCTGGATTGGAGAATTTACTCAACATACTATTTAATGTCTCTATCTCTTTCTTCAAATTTCCAACCTCCTTTTGTAGACAGATTTCTTTCTACTAGTATAAAATTTATTTTGACAGTTGCATTAAAGTATCTTTTCTTTTGAGTAAGTTTTTGGCCAAGTGATTCAAACTCACTGAAGAGAGAGTTGTATGATTGTTATAACTCATCAAACTTTTTGCATTTGACACAAGTGCTATTTGAGCTTGAAGAGTCAAAACTATAAGAGTAATAGGAGTTTACCTCTGTCTCCAGCTCTGTTGTGTAATTGCTCTTTGATGGTGATTTGATCTGTTGATTCATTCTCCATCTGGGCCATGCAACATATTCTTCTAAGGTGTCCAACTTCATTTCCACCTTTCTCACTTGAGCTTATCCTGATAAGTCTTCATCATCCACATACATTTCTCTAGCTCGGTTTCTTGAAGACTTCTTAAAGTGTTTCTTTTCTTTCTTTCATTCTTCTCATTCATATTTACTTTTTCTTCATTGGGACACTTAGGAGAAATGTGGCGAATCCCTCCACATCTATAGCATGTAGCGAGATCCTTCTTTCTTTCAGCCATTTTCTTCTACTATTTAGGTTGTCACCTTAAGGTGCTACATCTGCTGCTACTTACAAACTTTTTGAAATTTTTGACCAACATGACTATATCATCTTTAGATTTTGATGCCAGATCATTGCTGCTTTCTTTGGTCATTTTCAGAGCAATATTTTTCTTTGCCTTTGTTGGCTCCTCACTTTTAGTTTTGATTAGCTTGTGTGACATTAGTGAATTGATAAGATTATCCACCAGAAGAGTGTTCAGGTCCTTTGTTTCCTCTATTACTGTGATCTTCTAGTTTCATATTCTAGTAGTGCCCTTAGTATCTTCATCACCTATTTAGAGTTTGTGACTTCTTTTTCCAAACCTTTCAAAGCATTAGTAACTTTAGAAAATTGAGCATACATTTTTGATATACTTTCTCCTTCCTTCATCCTAAAGTTTTTTACTTCTCCTATCAATATTTTTCTTCTAGTTTCCTTAAATTGTGAGGATCCTTCATTTTTAAACATTAATTTATCCCAGATACCTTTTGCAGTAGTGTAAGAGGATACTCTATCAAATTCAAATGAAGATAGTCCATAAAATAAGGAGTTCATAGCCTTTGCATTATTTTGTACTGAGGTGGCTTCCTCTTTGGCCCATGCATCTACCTCAGTAGTGGGAAGAGTGATTCTAACATTAATAGCCTTCCAAGACTCCATATCATTGGCTATAATGAATTGCTTCATCCTTAGCTTCTAGTAAGCAAAGTTAGTTCCATCAAATAGGGGTGGTCGAGTAGATGATTATCCTTCGGTGAATATCTAAAATGAGGATGATGGATTTGCCATTGGATCATTATAAGTGTTTTGTAGTCTACTCTAAAATCACTTGTTGGTCCTTCAAATTAGGCAAAAACATAAGAGGAAAGGGGTGAATTGGGTTCTTAAAAAATTATTGTTCAAAACCTTTAGGATTAATCGTCCCTCTAGCAATTAATCACTCAACAAACTAAAGAACAAGTAGATAAGACACAAGGATTTTTATAGTGGTTCGAGTAAATACCCTACTTCACTCTTCCAAGAGCAATTTCCTCTTAGTGTCTTGGGTTCCATTATTCCTAATACTAGAAATATAATAGTACTCCCTGCACTCTTCTAGATTCCAGCTCTAGGGGACATAAGCATAGTGGTCTCAGCACTTTTCTAACTTCTAGCTCTAGGGGGTATATTAATAGTGCTCCCAAAACTCTTCTAGATTTCAGCTCCAGGGGGCATGAATAAATAGCTCTTGCCTGCAATTAGACAGTCATAGCTCTTCTTGAATCTAGTCTCAACCACTAGCTCAAGGAATTTACAAAGAACGAATATCAAAAGTTAAAGCATAGGTATTTATGAGTAAGCATAGAGGAATAAATATGAATATTGAATGCACAAGTAAATGATCTTCCCAAAGGTTGGTTAGGAGCCTTCAAAGAGAGTTGAGGAAGGTTTGAAAGCAAGGCTCTTGATTCATGAAAGATAATAGAAGGTTTTGGCTCAGATCAGTAAATGCTCTCAAGAGGACTTTGAATAACGTCCTTAATACTTGGCTTGTTTCTCCTACTCCAATGATGCTTCATTTATTACTGCTTTGAATTCCAGCCATCGGTGGTAGGTGAGCTCCATTAATGATAGAAGACTATTCTAATTAGTGTATTTGAATTCTCTAATTTCTTCTTAATCCTCATCTATTGAAATGCCTGTAGCACTAACCTTGCAGAAGATGATTTCCAATTTCTTAATAATTTTTGGTCGAGTTATTGCTACAATGGCTGACTTTTTCAAAAATATGGAAAGGGTGATATTAATGCTAAATGAAGACCAATAATTTAGCTTAATCGTTGCACATCTTTTACTTATGACAAATGAAGTATCTGTCTAGCTATTTATAAGACAAAGTTCCTTCACCTTCTATAACTAACATACGAATTGTGGAGATGTCATTTCATGACATCTTCTGATGGGTTGTCTATTGTAAGTAATAGAAAAATACAGGCAAATTATCCTTTCTAGTGCTTTGTCTTATGGATTGTCTATTGAACTATAGAAGCATGGATGACTTGTTTCTTTAGCACTTCATGTATTGAGTTGTCTGTTGTAAGTAACAAACAAAATGTTGGAGTGTAGATAGATTTCTTTCATTGCTTTGTCTGATGGGTTGTCTGTTATAAGTGACAGACTAATCATTAAGGTGCAAATGAATTTTCTTCATGGCTTCATTTGTTGGGTTGTCTGTTATAGTAGATGAGCTTAGTCAAATAGACAAACATCATTGCTTTGCTAGATGAATTTTTTCTCTGTCATACGACCTTTACCTCTCCTCTTTGTCTCTTTATAACAGATGATCGTTGACTCACTTATGATAGAAGAAGTCTTTGCTCTACCATAAAACCTTTGCTTCTCTGCTTTGTCTATTTATAACAGATGATCATTGGCTTACTTATGATAGATGAAGTCTTTGCTTTACCATATGACCTTTCACTATCTGCTAGAAGATGTTCACTTCTCTGTCTTTATCTCTTGCCAACAGATGACCATTTGCTTAACTATGGCTTGCTTATGATAGATAAAGTGTATTGTATGCACACTACTTTGCATCTATCATATATAATCTTCCACTTTGACAGACTAAAGGACATAGTTGAATCCTTTTCATTTGTGCTTTATCTATAAGGACACTTCGTCTTTAGCTTCTTTACTTTCCCAAGCCTTGATGTCTTGGAATATATTTTCTATGCACAATTTTCATAAGACCTACAACTTGATTTTGCATACTAAAATCTTTACAACAACCATAAGTACATAATTTTGAATCAAGTTTTATTTGTCATCAAAACTATTAATTTATACTAATAATAGTTACTTTAGCATCCAAAATCTAGGTAGAGATCTTAATATTTTTTTAACTAACTTAGGTTCATCATATTTTTCTCCCAAAATTTTTAGTCCATCGGTAATTTTCTAAAACCTTTCATACATTTTAGAGATGGTTTCTGATTCTTTCATGGAGAAATCTTCATATTCCTGCACTAGAATATTGATCTTAATTTCTTTTACTTGATTTGTACCTTCAAAGGCTACCTGAAGGCTGAGTTACAAGCAAAAATCTTTTTAAAATCAGATGAAGATAGTGTACAGTAGAGATAACTTTTTGCTTTAGCATCATATTCTATTGTTTTAATATCTTCTAGTATCTTTTGTGTTTGTAACATTCTTTTCATTCTTAACTACAAGCCATAACTAGTAATCTGTGACAATTAAAAAATTTTGCATTCTCATCTTCCAATACCCATAATTGGTTCTATCAAAAAGTGGAGGTCTGAAAGTGAATTGCCCTTTAGCATATGTATTGAGGAACATACTGGCCATGTGAATCTCTTAACAAGTTAATATACCAGTATTTTAAAATTAACTAGTGAAGCTTACTCTGATACCACTTGTTGTCCTTAACTAGATGGTAGCTCAAGAGAGGGGAGAGGATGGTTGAATTTAACTTTCAAAAATTTTTGGCCAATAACTTAAGAAGTGTGCTTAAAATAAAAGAGTGAATAGCTTACAACACATACACACTGTATTTTTATAGTGGTTCGGCTATTTCTGGATTCCTACTCCACTTCTTTGAGTTAGTCTCCTTTACTAAACTCTGGTTCCACTATAACATTTGTTAGTTTTGCAAGATCACCAACAACTTACTAGTTTTCCAATCTCACCAGAAACTTTTACACATTGGTTTCCAAGCTCACCAACTAACTTATGTTCATTGGTTTCCAAGCTTACCAACTAACTTACTGATTTTTCAAAGCTAACTAGAAACTTTTATAGATTATTGGTTTCACAGAGCTTACCAACTAACTCTGTTGTTTTTCAAAATAAAAGTACCAAATAATGCCTCTTACTTAGGCAAAAATGTACAAAAATTAAAACTTAATTTAGTGAACAAAGTATGCAATGAGATCATATTCAAATTCATTTGAAGTTGACGTAGATTTGATTTTGAAGACTTTGAATACTTTGACAGTGTCGTAACAGCTAGAATTTAATGATCGAAAGTTGTGAGTGCTCTTCCTTGAATCAAAGATGATTTTTAGTGTAATATCTTATTTTTAAGTGTCGTCTTTAATCCTCTTTATAGGATTTGAAAAGTTTTAGCCATTGCAACCTTTGACATTATTTTTAAATTAGTTAGGCAAGTTTGGTGACAACTTTTGCATATTGTTAGGGTTCATAAATTATGAGTAGAGTCCTTAGAACTTCTGTCCTTCAATTTATAACTTAACAGAACTTCTAAAGTAGTTCTTCAGAATTTCTATGATGAGTAGATTATTGGTAGTATTCTCTTCAAATTTCTGCGTATTGTCTTATCCTTCAAAGGTCATATTTTGAGCTTCTAAAGAGCTTCTGTGTAGCCTCTGATTCACCTATGAGAATTACATTTTGCTTCTATTAATCTTCATTGACTCATGTTTTCTTGAGAAACATCTCTGAGAATGCTTCTGATTTTCTTTCAAGTAATTTCTATGCAATGTGTCACCATTTCTGCATTGCTTTTGTGTGGCATGACAGTGCTTCTATGTTGCTTCTAACATTCTAAGATTTCTTCTGGCTTAGTTCTATGTAGCTGAAGGTTCTCCTGGGTTGATTTTGTGTAGCATATTTATCATTCTGGGTCACTTTTGTGTAGCCAATGTTTCTTCTGGGAATGCTTCTGTTGTTTTTTTAAAGATCTTTTGAGTACAAATACTTTTTCTATTTTATTTTTGACTTGCCTATGTACTTTTGAGAAAACTTCTATTTTTCTTCTGATGTTTAATATTGCTTTATTCTGAGGAAATTCTGATTTGCTTCTGATGTAATTCTGAGATATGTTTGGTAACTTTTGAGTACTTTTGAGTTATTTATTCTGTTTTTGATATCGTTCTAAAACATTTCTGCATAAATTTTGATTAATATCTAATTTGACTCTTAATTTCTTCTTAACTTATAATCTTTCATGCCAAGCTTCTGAATAAGTTCTGAAATACTTTTTAGTGACTTTTAAACATTCTTTTATTCAGGCATTCCTCTGTATATCTTTCATTTAAAGGGTTAATATAATAAATTTATAATTAACACCTTTATTTCTTGTAGTTACTTTCCTTAATTTTTTTGATATTTAATGTTGCAAAACTTGGACATTACTTTGTTAGTACCTTAATTATTCACTCATTTGTTTGTTCATCATCAAAACTAGGTTATTTAATCTTATTCATCATCAAAATCAAACTTAGTAAAGGGGTTAGACTTAACAAAATGGTTCCCATAGCAAAATTTGTAGCAAGGGATTTACCTAATTACTACTTTGGCATAGAGGGAAGGATGTTTAAGATATATACAACCATGTTAGGAAGACCAGTCTATGTACTTAGAAAGATAAATTTTAATTTCTTAGATTGGTATAATTCAAACATCAGATCTATAATCGATTATTAGGTATGGAGTGAGCTCTTCGAATATGATGCTCCAAACTTTAATGAGCTTGTTTTGATATTCTACTTCAACTGGAATCTAAGGGAATATATTACCAATGTGAAAGAAGTAAACAACAAATTTGGTACAATCTTATCTCTCCAAAGAGTCATATGGGAGAGATACTAGTGTTAGATCTATCAACTCAGTTTTGATTTTGACAAAACTTGATTAATAGAGCTAATGAAAGTTTGTCAAGATTTTATATTACAAAAAAAGCTTCAGAAGAGAAGTTTGAAGGAAATTCAAAGTTCACAAAGCAAGTTCAGAAGAAACATTCAAATCTTCAAAAGGAACTCATAGAAGGTTCAAAGATTTCAGAAGTTGCAAGATGCATTTCAGAGGATGTTCATAAATGCTTTAGATGTTTAGAAGAAGGAAGACTATTCAGAAGAAGGAGAAGTTTCAGAAAGCAACTTTAGAGTTGCTTTTGAGGAGAAGAAGTGCTCAGAGTTTTAGAAGGATTAATATAGACTTAGTTTAGAAACTTCAAAAGTGCTTCAAAGTTGCTTGAGATGATCTTCAGAGGAGGAGAAGCAGCCATTGAATCATACAAGACCTTCAGAAGTTCTAAAGTTTAACTTTAGTGTTGGTCCTGTTTAGATGGGTGAATTGAGTCTTTAAAAATTTTGACCAGATAATAATTAAAGTGCAAGACTAAAGAAATTACTGATAACATAATGCACTTAGACTAGTATTTTTATAGTGGTTTGGCCCTTCACTTGGGTTCCTACTCCACTTCTTTGAGTTAGCCTTCTCTGCTAAACTTTGGTTTCACTAACACCTTCTTTGATTAGTAACCTTTGATCGAACAAAAACACCTGTTGGTTTCCAAGCTGATCAATTAACTTGCACAAAATACTAAGCAAGTATCCTAGTTGCTTTCACTATATAGAGGCAAGTTCTCAAAACTTGCAGAGATATGTAGAAATAAATGTATACAATTATTAATGCCTCTAACAATCTAATTTGGAACAAAGTTTGAAAGCAATAAACACAAATAATATAACAATAAATATAGTAGGATTCAATCTCCAGAAGTGGTTGAATGAATGACTTTGAATGCTTCTTTGAATGAGCTATAGTAGAGGTGAAATCATGGAAGAAAAGCCTTAAAGACTTAGTAAATGCTCTCTCTTGTTTTTTAGTGTTATCTCCTTGATTTCCTTTTTCTTATTTAACTCTTTTTATACTGAAGCCTCTAACTTTCTCTACTATGGTAGGTGAGAAACATTTAATGTAGTTAAATGTTTGAATTTAAGATTGTTGTACTTTCATCAAGATTTTGGAGTCTATGAATTAGCTTTAGATCCTCCAAACTTTTAAGTGGTAGATAGTATCTTTGCACACTTCACACATTTTTATCTCTTTGGATGCTCTGAAGATATGTTTCGAAGGCTCTAAAATGGTGTAATAGAAATGACTTGCATCGGATACAATGATGGTTGACTCTGAAGTTCTGATTTGTCTTCGAAGTATTTAATCTATGACTCTAAAGGAATTAACTTTGAATTCCAAAATGTTTCTTTGTCTCTAAAGTACTTCACGTAGCTTTGAAAAACTTGTTTTTTGACTCCAACAAGTCATATTCATCGAAGACTATTTGGTTAACTTCAAAGGCTTTCAATGTTGTCTCTAAAGCACCTTGCCTAAACTCCGAAGCATCGTTTCTGACTCTGAAGTTATTACTTTTATATTTCAAAGAGATTTTACTAACTCGGAAGGTCATTAGCTCATTACTTCTGAAGTGTTTGATTCAACTCCAAAGTTTATGAGCCCGTGACTCTGAAGTACTTTAATTGACTTTGAAGTAATTCAGTTACTTTAACTGACTTGGAAGTAATTCAGTTGAGTCTGAAGTTTATGAGCTTATAATTCCGAAGTGCTCCATTGGCTCCGAAATGCTTGTCTTGGTTTTGAGGCATTTTTGTTGAATTCGAAGCTTGTGACTTCGTGACTTTGAAAGGATTTCCCTTTGTCTTTGAAGTTCTCAAGCAACTCCGAAGTTGACTCTGAAGTTCCCTTAGTAACTCTGAACTTCAATTTTCTTCTTTTTAAGTATATCTATAATTTATATACTTAGTTTTTTTTTGAGCATTTACTTGGTTTCTTCCTTTGATCGTCAAGAATATTATTCTCGAGATTGTTTGGAAAAATATTTTTGCAAAATGCTTGAGAATGAATTATTAGTACTTTAATGTTTCACTCATGTCTTTGTTCATCATCAAAGCATGGTTGGTTAAGAATGTCCATCATCAAAATCAAGCTATTTAAGAGAATATCTTCAACATTCTCCCCCATTTTGATGATGACAAAACATTGAGTAATGTACCTTTCAAAACATATCTAATGAAAAATTTAAAGGCATGAAATTTTAATGAAATTCTAATAATTTAGTGCAACTCCCCCTGAATGGGTATACAATATTTCAACTATATTTCATAAAAAAATTTCATGCATTTTAGTACATTTTCTCCCCCTTTTTGTCAGACTCAAAAAGGTGGAAGGAAACAAAATGAATTTACATATCCATTCATGAACAAACTGTACTATAGACAAAAGTAAGCATAAGAAAAAAAAAATTCATTAGAGAGAGAGAGCAAAAATGCAAATGCAGGAGAATTAGCAGGATGGTTTGGGTTTTCTCTTATAGATCCTTTAGGATTGCTAAAGGGAGTTCATGGATATATGCAGTGGGTCCATAGTTAGTTACATAGATAAAATCAATGCGTTCTTGAAATGCTAGATCTAGTAACTCAGGGAAAAATAAAAGAGTCCCTTTTAAGAGAGCTTCTGTATTGGAATTCATTCGAGTTGTGTACTCTTGACGGTACATGGTTATTTTGGAGAGATGAGCCTTTTTGTATTCTTGTGGAGTTCTATCCTTGGCTTCCTTTTGGGTTTAAAGGAGGATGGCTGAGATGAAGGTGTAGAAAATGATGGTTTGGGTAGTGGTTTTGGTTTTGGGATTGGAGTTGGTTTTTTAGGAGCTTTGGCTTTGGTAGAAGGGGGTGGAGTAGGTTCAGGTGAGTAGGATGGTTGAGAATATCTTGTCCTAAGCCTGTGTTGGATGGATGTATCATTAAGCTGAGGATATGGAAGAGGAAATGGAAATGAATTTTTGAGTTTTCTAGACTTTGGAAGTGAGTGAAGAAGTTTTGTAGAATATCTTTGAAGGATTGACTCTTTATCAGGAATGTGAATTTTGTGGCCCTTTGGAGTCAATGGTGGATCAAGAAGAAGTTGAATCCTATATAGAATGTTTGGATCTGTAAGTTTTGTGAATGGTAATTCTTGAGGGGATAGAATGATAGATTATGAGAGAAATGTCTAAGTAATTTCAGAGTTGATTTCTGACTTACTTCTAAACTCAAAATATGTCATCATTATTGAATTTGAGCCATGAGGAAGAATGTTAGGATTATCATCGAATGATTTTGGGGGATGGAGGAATTTGCGGAGGAGTGGGAGGTCTTCTCCATTCTGGATGAATTGAAGGTGAATTCCATTCTAGAGGACTTTGTTCAATTTGTTTAGGAAAGAGTTCTCCTGATAAAATGAAATCTTTTTTAGTCCAATCTAAGACATCATATGGACCTTGGGGAAGAAAGTAACATTCAGGAATTGGTACTATGATATACTTACCATATTTAGTAATAATTCTATGGGGGTTGGAAGGATAATCCTCAAGCATATTTGAAGGTGGAACAGAAGGAGGCTATGTTGGAGGAGAGGAAGAGGTGATTTCAGTAGGTTGACTCACAAGTTGAGCAACCTCTAGAATTATAGGAGATGATGGATGAGGAGATTGTGGGGTGGGGGAAGATATGACTATAATAGGAGAGTTGGTTCTAAATGGAGAGAAGTGACGTGGAGATGAAGAAAAATGAGTTGGAGGTGGAGAGAAATAAGGATGATAAGTTTGACTTTTGAATGACTCCATTAGAGATTCTAGAGAGTCCAGTTATTTATCAATCTTATCGGCTCTCGAGATCATGGATGACATGGCATAGTTAAGTCTTTAATCTATTGTGTTCATTTGAAGAGCTCGAGTAGACAGAAGGTGTTCAATATTCTCCAGTCTATTTTTTTGGTGGTGTGGGATGGGTTGTGTAGTGGGGATTGATGAAGTGGTTGGTGTGGATGACTGATGAGAAGGAGTGGGTCTTATGGGTGATGGTGATCTGATGGGAGTGTATGATGGGGTGGCTGCTGTTGCTTCACTTCCTCTTCTTAAAATCTCTTTGGACTCCTCTATTCTGACATGTCTTTCTTCTTCTCTTGGAGTCTCTGTTCTTTCTTATTCCAAATTCTCTTCTCTTACTATTCTTTCTACTTCTTCTTCTTCTTGCTCTGGTCTGGATCTCTTTAGTTGAGCTACTCTTCTTGGCTTTTCATTGACCTAGCCTTGTGAAGTTTTCTTGAATCCTATTCTCTTCAAAGTCTTTTCATCTATTGTATCTAAGTCTCTTGAAGGTTCCTTGTGCTCCTTAGACAAACTTACTTCTACTTCCCCTTATTAGCTTGGTTAGAGCCATTTCATAAGGGAGATGAAATCTTGAAGTGCTCTTGACTGACTAAATATGATTTGATATTATTTTTGCCAAATCCACTCTTTTTCTATTCTTGAGAGACTATGGTATTCTTCCATCATTTTCTGATACATCTCTTGTGGCTCCCTTTCTTAGGTACACATTATTTATTACCATCATATATGCTAGTTTGAGATTTAAACTCAAATGGCTGGAGTAAGATAATTCCCTCTGTCATCAATTTCTGCTCCAGCCAAATCTAAGAATAATCACTATCTATTTGGCCATTCTAGTTCAGTATCTACTAGAGGAAGATTAAAGCATCTTCTCAAACTATATATGGATACATCTACTCCACTTCTCTTATCCATGATCTCTATTCTAATGTTAATGTTGCATATTAGGGCTTTCACAAGTCTTGGATAGATATTGTCTTCTAAGCTTACATATTCCATCCATCCTTGATATTTGAACCAATCACGTACTTCTAATTTCATGCCACTGTCTTCAAAAATGTCAAAATTGAAAACACTTCCTTTTATAATCTTCCTATCATAATATCTTTCCATATCCCTAGAGTAATCAAACTCGCTATTGAGAAATGTTTCCTAACATTTTTATTTCATGCCTGACTCTCTTAGTTGCTCTCTGTTCTGGATATTCTTCTCTTTCCTTCATTTTTCCATCTGCTGAGTTGATGGTTCCCTTTGTTCTCGCCATTGCAGTAGAGAAGGATTGGGTTTTAGGATGCTGTGAGTGTTTACGGCTGAGATAGGAAGAAAAATGATGTAGAAAATGAGATGGACAAATTGGTTGAGTTGAGGAGTTTGAATCAAGCGAGAAGATGAAGGATTTTCTCTGAAAGGGGTTCTTTGGATGCTCGATGAGGATTTTTGGTTTTTCAAAGCTCCTTGAATAGTTAAATAGGGTTTCAGGACTAATGTTTCTCTGAAAAATGTTTTTGGAGGATCCAAAATGACAATTTGGGATCTTTGGAGGCAATGATTGTTATGTTTTAGTGGCTTCAAAGCTTTACTTTGGAGGTGGCATGGCCCATCGGAGGCTATGAAATGGTTGTGTAAGAGAATGAACTTCAGAGGCTCCAAAAGTTTATTTTGGAGGCTACGAAATAGAGTGTTAAGTTATTGTTGGAGTTAGGATATACTTTTGGAGGTTCCAAGATCTTATTTTTGGAGGCATGTTTGATCTTCGAAGGGTCAGAAGGATATTTTGGAGGCTCTGAAAATGATGCTAATTTTCAGATTTGTTCTTTTGTGCATTTTTCAATGGCATAATCAATAAAGAACATATATTTCATCATATAGATGTTTTATTAATTTTAAGTTAAGCATTTGGATCTAAAACACC
>JAYJMB010088222.1:0-19812 GCA_036873735.1 Pouteria campechiana | reverse complement strand
TTTCTATGATGGTTTGACACAACCATGCCAAGCCATGGTTGACAATGCTGTAGGGGGAGCAATGGGAGAGAAGACTCCAGAATAGACATATGAGTTTTATGAAATGCTTGGAGCCAATTCTCAGCAAAAGAGTGTCAGAGGTAGGTCTAGAGGAATTTATGAAGTGAACTCTAACACAAATCTATCAATGTAAATGGCGAAAATGGCAAAGCAAATGAAGGCGATGTGTTCGATGATGGTGAACATGAAACAATCACAACTTGCCCGAATAGAGGTTTGTTCTTTTTGTGGGAATTCAGGTAACTCATCTAACATTTATCCTTCAAATGATCATTTTGAAGGTGATGCAGAATAGGTAAATGCAATGAATTTCTACAATCAATGACCAAGGAATGATCCGTACTCAAATTCATACAACCCTAGTTGGAGAAATCATCCTAACTTTTCTTAGAACCATGACTGAAATCAGAACCAAGCTAGAACATCCTTTCAAACACCACAAATAAAGAAGCCTATTCTTGAAGAAACTATGTAGAGCTTCATTTAAGCAACTTAGACTGAGTTCCAGAACAATGCCACCAAGTTTAATAATATTAAGTCTAGATTCCATAATATGGAGGCATCCATGAAGAAAATGGAGACACAGTTAGGACAAATTGCATAAGCCATGCAAAGCCACACACTGGGAAAATTGCCCGACTAGCCCAAGCAAGCAAAGGCGATCACTACACTGAGAAGTTGTAAGGTAATTGACAACAAAGTTTGCAAGGAAACTAACAATTCAATTTTTACTGTAGGAATTTATAAGGGAAAGACAAAGGCAGAAGAGGAAGTGCACTCAAAGAAGGCAATGTTTCCAATAGTTGACCCTCTGGTCAACTACAAAGCACCCCCACCGTATGATCCTCCAGTCCCATTTCTAGTAAGGTTGAAACGGAGCAAGTTCGATAAGCCATTCTCTGACATTTACGATTTTTTTCTAAAGTGAATGTGAACTTACCTTTACTTGATATGATCAAAAATATGCCTACTTATACTAAAGTTTTGAAGGAATTAAGTGCAAGGAAGCATAAGTATAAGCCTCATGAGAAGGTAATCATATTAGAAGCAACTAGTGTAGTGTTGCAAACAAATCTACCCCCGAAATTAAAGGATCTAGGTAGTTTCAATATCTCCATTACTATAGGAGGAACAAATAAGATAAAAGCAATGCTAGATCTTGGAGCAAGCATAAATTTGATGCCTTATTCTATTTATGTACAACTTAGTTTGGGAGAATTGAAACCCACTACAATATCTCTTCAGCGTGCAGACCGATTAGTGAAATATCCTAGAGGCATTGTAGAGGATATTCTTGTGCAAATTGATAAACTGATTATTCTAGCTAATTTTGTAGTTCTTGACATGGAAAGGCAATTGATTCCAGAGAAAGAAGTACCCATTCTTCTAGGACAATAATTCATGGCTACGATTAAGACAATCATTCATGTACAGAATGGGAAGTTAAAAATGACTGTCTTAGATGAAACAGTTGAATTTTTAGTTTATAGTTCTCTTTAATTGCCTTCTGGTCCTAGTGGTTATTTTCAAGTAGACGAATTGGACTCACTTATTCTCTCTACTTTTTTGCAATAGTAAACAAATGACAAGTTGGAATTAGTGCTCACTGTGGAGGGAGTGGAAGAAGATGATGAGGCGATGCAGTTGAAGGAAACACTTGACAATGTAGAGCAAGTGGAAGTTGAGGAGATCTCCTACGAAGATCTTAAACAAGCCAACCCAGAAGTAGAATATGCAATTGCCACACCACCACCATTAGATTTGAAGCAATTACCTAAAAGTTTGAAATATGTGTTTCTTGGTGAAAATAATACTTTGCCAATTATAGTTGCTTCTGACTTGTCCATGGATGAGAAATGCAGGTTATTGATTGTGTTGAGAGAGCACAAAGTGGCTATAGGTTGGACATTAGTAGATATTAATGGAATTAGCCCCACTATTTGCATGTATAAAATACTTCTTGAGGAGGATGCTAAGCCTGTCAAAGATGCACATGAAGGAGGTTGTTAGAGCTAAGGTTATTAAGCTATTGGATGCAGGTATTATCTACCAAATCTCTAACAGCAAATTGGTAAGTTTGGTACATGTTGTGCCCAAGAAATCTGGTCTCTCTATTATTAAGAATGATAATGATGAATTGGTTCCTACAAGAATGACTACAGGGTGGCAAATGTGCATTGATTATAGGAAACTGAATGCAACCATAAGAAAGAACCATTTTCCTTTGCCCTTCATTGATCCAATGCTTGAAAGATTGGTAGGTCATGCTTATTATTATTTTCTAGATGGTTTTTCAAGTTATAATCAAGTTCCCATAGCCCCAGAAGATCAAGAAAAGACTACCTTCACCTGCCCGTTTGGAACGTTTGCCTATCAGATGATGCCTTTCGATTTGTGCAACGCTCTTGCAACCTTCCAAAGGTGAATGATGTCCATCTTTTCTGACATGATTGAAAGGTTCATTGAGGTATTCATGGATGATTTTTCTATTTTTGGAGATTCATTTGATGATTGCCTTAATAACTTGAGATTAGTACTGAAAAGATGCATTGAGATGAATTTGACTTTGAGTTGGGAGAAGTGTCATTTCTTAGTCAAACAGGGAATCATGCTTGGCCACATTATTTCTAGTAAAGTTATTGAAGTGGACAAGGCAAAATTTGAAGTGATTGCCAAGCTACCTCCCCAAAATTTAGTTAAGGGAGTTAGAAGCTTTCTTGGCCATGCAGGATTTTACAGACGTTTTATAAAGGATTTCTCAAAAATTTCTAAACCACTTTGTAACCGGTTAGCTAAGGATATAACATTCTATTTTGATGAGGAATGCCTTTGTACCTTTAATACCTTGAAAGCAAAATTGACTTCAGCTTCAATCTTAGTAGTGTCTGGTTGGTACATCCCATTTGAGCTCATATGTGATGCATCGAATTTTGTTGTTGGTGCTATTTTAGGACAAAGGGTAGACAAATTATCCCATGTGATTCATTATACAAGTAGAACTCTAAATGAATCACAATTGACTTATTCCACCACTGAAAAAGGATTACTTGCAATTATGTTTGCCTTGGAAAAATTTTATTCTTATTTGATTAGTTCAAAGATAATTATTTATTCTGATCAAGCTGCTTTGAGATACTTACTTACAAAGAAGGATGCCAAGCCTAGGTTAATCAGGTGGATCTTATTGCTGCAATAGTATGACCTGATAATCAAGGATAAGAAAGGCTATGAGAATGTAGTGGCAGATCACTTGTCCAGATTGGTGGAAGGGACTGATTTTGAGCAAGAGAGAGGCAAGGAGAGCATTCCCATCAATGAGATCTTTCCTGACAAACAATTATTCTCTATAAAGGGAAGTAAACCTTGGTATGCTAATATTATGAATTATTTAGTCAAGGGAGTGTTTAATCCTATGTTGAATTCACAAGGATGGAAAAAGTTGTTGTCTATGGCAAAGCATTATTTTTGGGAAGATCCAGTCCTTTTCAAACTATCCAGACCAAATTATCAGATGATGTGTGCCAAAAGAGGTATAGCAAAGCATACTAAGACATTGCCATACATTTAGCTACGAAGGGCATTTTGGATGGAAGAAAACTGCTTTAAAGATATTTCAGTTGGGTTTCTTTTGTCCAACTATATTTAAGGATGCTCATGCCTTATATGCTATGTATGATAGGTGTCAGCAAACTGAGAACATCAGAAAGCGAGATGAGATGCCACTTATAGGTAATCTTGTAGTTGAATTATTTGATGTATGGGGGATTGATTTCATGGGACCATTTCCCCCATCAAATGGTAACCTATACATTTTGCTCACTATGGATTACATTTCTAGGTGGATTGAGGAGATGGCCACTAAGACTAATGATTCTAATGTGGTGCGAAGATTTTTGAAAGACAGGATCTTTTCCAGGTTTGGCACTCCAAGGGCCATCATTAGTGAGAGGGGAACTCACTTCTGCAATAAGGTCTTCGCGGCTTTGCTTAGAAAGTACAACATTACACACCAAGTCATAACTCCTTATCATCCAAAGACATTTGGGCAATTGAAGTTAGCAACCATCAAATTAAAGCAATCTTAGAGAGGACGATAAACACTATAAGAAAGGAATGGGCTATGAAGTTGAATGATGCATTGTGGGCTTAGAGAACTGCCTTCAAAACCCCAATTGGAATGAGTCTTTATAGACTTGTTTTTTGGAAAGCTTGCCATTTACCAGTTGTGCTAGAGCACAAAGCATATTGGGCAATAAAAAATCTGAATTTTGATTTGCAAAAGGCAGGAGAGCAGAGGAAGTTGCAGCATAATGAACTGGAAGAGTTGAGAAATAAGGCATATGAGAATGCTAAGGTTTACAAGGCACAGACAAAGAAGTATCATGATGAATTCATTCGCAAACAATGCATTGAGCCTAGAATGGAAGTTTTACTTTATGACTCATATTTGCATTTGTTTCCAGGAAAATTGCAATCTCCCTAGGTTGGTCCGTTCTTAGTCAATCAGGTATTTCCACACGGAGCTGTCGAGTTGAAGAATCTAAAAGATGATAGCATATTCAAATTTAATGGACATAGGGTGAAGCAATATGTCAGAAATGGCTTATAATCACCATTAAATGCAGCCCTTAATCTTGAAAGATCATGAAAAGAGAGGTCATCTCACCTAGACATTAAATACGGTGCTTCTTGGGAGGCAACCCAAGTTTTTGAAATTTTTAGTTGTTTAATTTGCATTTGTTTGTTAGATGGTTGTTATTCGTATTTGTTGAATTTTGATCCATAGTTAGTTAGTCCATTTCAAAATTCTAGTTATACCTTAGTTAATGATATGCATGAGTTTTAGAGATTGCATCATGCTAGTTGTTAATTGCATATTAGATAGATTTAATTCTTGTAGACTTAGTTTTAATTTGATGATTAAATTAGTATCTTGGTAGTAAGTTTAAAATAACATTTTAAAACTTTAATTTGCAGGTAACACACAAGTTCATAGGCATCACAGCTATCAACCAACAACAAAGGGGGACAAATTGCAGTTAGAGGGAGATTACCATGGCAAGAAAATCCATTGCAATGGCAATGTAGAAAGACAGAATTTTGCTAAAAGGAAGTCAAAGATATCTTGCTGCGGTAAGGTGTAACCACACATGAAAATGCAACTTGTCAGCAAGAGCTTGTCGAGGCAAGCTCTATCACTACCGTGGCAAGATGTTCATGGTGTGCAAGTTCAAAGTAGACAGCAAGTGCTTACCAAGGCAAGCTGTTTTACTGTCGCGGCAAGCATTTCATAAGATGCAAGGACCACTCGCCAACAAATGCTTACCGAGGCAAGCAATTTTCTCTGTTGCGGCAATTTTTCCACATGATGAAAGGTCCACCGAGTTCAGCAAGAGCTTGCCAAGGCAAGCCCACACTCTGTCGTGGCAAGCCCATCACTCCATTGCAAAGGCCACCAATTAGCAGCAGCTTACCGAGGTAAGCTCACACTCTACCATGGCAAGCCCCTCCACTTCATCACGTGTGAGACTCTGGACATTTCAAAATAGCCTACTCAAACAGTTCACTCCATTCCTTATTTCAAAACCTCAAACTCTTGTCCCTTCTCCTCTCCAACCCTAGGAAAAATGAAAGAGGTTTCTCCCCTTCCAAACCTTCTCCATTCCTATTTTTCCTCCCAAATCTTTCATCAAATCTTCATACCTTCCCCATCTAAGCACTCCACTTGACCTTCTTTGCATGCCATCATTTCTCCAGCTTCTTCTTCAAATGGGTTCAAGAATGAGGATGCAAGCTTCATGAAATCTGATAAGCCTTTGCATTTGTGAAGGCTTCTTCCATTCTATTCTGGCATTGTGCATGACTTAGGGTGGAAAGCATCGATTTTCAGGGAGATTTTTAGTGAAGATTTGAAGGGTTTTTGGTTACACCAAAACTATTTGTTGGAATGATTGAATGGTGGACGTGGATGTAAGAGGCCTCTTTTAAGTGATTTGATTTACTTTTGATGGTGATGTGTGTATGAATTATTGATTTCCATGGCCATTTTTTGTAAGAGAGCTTCTCTAAGTTGAAGAACATTTTGTGAAAGTTGTGAGTTCTACTTTGTGCTTGTGAAGAGTTTGTTACATTGCTTCAAGGGGCCACCATTGCATTCTCAAGATAAATTGTTCAAGGTGGCTTAAGTTTCAGGTTTGATTGCACTATGTTGGTTCAAGGTTGCTAGTGTTGGGTAGATTGCATTATGTTTGCTCACATGTGGATTTAGTTGGGATTGTTGCTCTGCTTCTCATTATGCCTCCTAAAGAAAAGAAGACAGTAGCTATAGGTCCCTTTAAAAGAGAAAGAATATGGATGCTAAGCCTGTAATCTAGCCAACGTTTGTTAGTAAGGAAGTCGAAACATGCCACCAAACTTCACTTGTATTCAGAACATATGTCCAAGAGAGGGGTTTCCATGAGCCATAGCATCACATTCTTTCTGTGCTTAGAGAGTGATAGTGGGAGGAATTTGCTAAACATCTTGGCGCCGCACTTGTTCTAGTTGTACAAGAGTTTTATACCAATGTGCCCGAGCACAAAGGTTATGGAAACTTAGTGAGAGGGAAGTGGGTTCCATTCGACAGAACTGCAATCAACCACAAATATCAGCTCCCTGACATTAAAGATGATGACTTCTCAAGAATGGAGGATCATGTGGATTTCGATTAGATCATTCGGAGTATAGCAAAGCCGGGCACAGTATGGACCATCTCAAGAACCGAATTTCGCAGTTTCCCAAGCAAGTGCTTGACCCTTGATGTAAAGTGTGGCATTACTTTATTTCAGCGTAGTTAATGCCAACTTATCATGTTTTGGATGTTTGAAGAGACAGGGCTATGTTGAATTATGCTATTCAAAAGGGGCTATCAATTGACGTTAGGAAAATAATTGAACCATCTACACTCAATATGTCCCAATTGACGACAGCAAAGGGCGGTTTTGGTCATCCATCCTTGATATATGACTTGTGTCTACAAGTAGGCATTCCATCTAGCTCATCTGAAGAAATTATGCATCCCAAGCCTACTATTACAAATGAAATGATTGGCAAGATTCTCCATCATCGTGGCCCTACTAATGAATAGGCCCCTTCTTGTCGCCGCGGTGCTCTAAGCCCTTGCACATCTGCTCCTAGAGTGAGTTCTTCTTGTCCAACCACTAGATAACCCGCCACTGCTACCATGGAGTTGTCTGACTTGCGAGCTGACGTGTGAGAAATCAAGGGACAAATGTCTCCATATTTTGCCCAACAAGTGCAGCTTGCTCATTACTTGATGCAGTGCCATGTTGCTTTGGCTGCGGTGTTCCCCACTCTAGTCCAGCTTCCCCAAACTCCTATATTTCCACCTGTAGCTACCTATGGATCTGACCACGCCTAAGTAGCCAATCTTAATGAGGAAGAGGAAGCCCCTATTGACCAGGAGGACTCTACTGACACTGGTGACACGGACACTAATGCAGATACTGATGAGGATGACATTGATGTTTGCGGTGATGCTGAAGAATTTGATATGGTTTCTTTCAAGGAATTTTTCTTTTTGTTCTTCATATGTTCAGCCCAAATTGAGGAAACTATGTTTTTCAAGTTTGGGGTGTACTTTGGCTATTTTTGGTGCATTTATCTTATGTTTAGTTGTGTCTAGTTGAAAACTCTATATGTGTGTGTTGCAGTACTTATGTGGCACTAATATTCTCTTTGTGTTTTTCATGTATTTTATTTGTTTAGTCTTATATATATCATATAAAAAATATGTGTTTTATGTGTTTTGTGTGTTTTGAGCATTGCTCAAAGTCATCATGCACAACCAATGATATATATGTGATATTTGACATTGGTTAAGTTGAAAATGATAGAAATCATTCTTGCTTAAATGTCTTACTTGAGTCATTATCTGATTGGCTATAGATTTCTTTTACACATTGATCACATTGACATAGCTAGTTCTTTGGAAGTCTTTGAATTTTTAGCATTAGTTTAGGAGACTGAGTATACTTAGTCTAATTTGAATTTGTGAATTCATGGGACTCTTGCGAGATAGGCATTAGATAAGGTAAGAAAATGTCTAGCAAAAACTCATTGTATATTGGGGGAATCACATCCAATGAATTGAAAAAGAATTAAGTTTGGGGGTGTGATGGTAATACAACCCAAAGATTAGAGGGGATCATATTCTAAAAAAGAATAGAAAAGAAGATAAATATTAAGAATGCGATAGTAATAGAGCCCACAAAAAAGTAAAGAAATCAATGAGGAAAGTAAAATGTCATGTATGCATCTAAGGTAGTCTCTCTAATTTGAATTGTGAATTCATAGGATTTTCATTGAACATGTATTACTTGGTTGCTTAATTTAATGAAAGTATGAGATGATGAAGATTGAGATGGCTATAACATTTGCACTTGCACATGGAATCTGTGGTGGAGAAGATGAGGCTTAGGTTGAGAATAAATCTATTATGGGTATCTTGATTTTTTCTTCTTAACCTTGTTCTATTTATTGAGGTTTTGACTGATGTTGTAGAATTATGTTAGTGTGTCCATAGAGTAGTCTTGTGTTTTGCTTTGCTCGAGAAGAAGCAAATTAGTAAGTTTGGGGGTATTTGATAAGCGAATTTCATTTACTTATTTTATGCATGTTCAAACTTAATTATTTGTGAATCCTTCATAGTTTTAGATGGATTTAATATGAAAATATTAATTTCTCTAGGTGAATTAAAGAGGTGAAAAGAAGTCAAAAACTAAAGAAATATGAAGACCAAAAGTGGGCAGGAAGTAATCTTGCAAAAGATCAGAAAAAGAAGCATATTTCTTGGGCAGCAACACCTTGTTGTGGCAAGCTTTTCTTCTATAGCGGCAAAGCACATTCTGAAAATATCATCAAGCAGTCAGCAACACCTTGCTGTAGCAAGGCAGTGTTCTGCTATGACAAGCTTCTCCTTCTACAGTGGCAAGCTCTTTTTCCGTCATGGCAAGGTTCCTGTATGCATGAAGTATTTCTGGGCAGCAACATCTTGCTATAGCAAGGTAGTCTTCTGCCATGGCAAGCTTCTCCTTCTGCTGTGGCAAGCTCTTCTTCTGCCCAGCAAGGTCCCTGTATGTATGAAGTATATTTTTGGGCAGCAACATCTTGATGTGGCAAGCTCTTTCTTTGCCATGGCAAGCTCCTAGAGACAGCAATCCAGAAATTTTGGATCTTTGTTGACTTGTGCAAATGCTAAACCCTAATTAAGGGGGTATAAAAGTGAAGGTGGAATCTCATTGTAAAAGGGAGAAGATGAAAAGCATTATATTGAGTTTTATGAAGGGAGTTATTTCCTTTTTCATTATGCATTAATGTTTCTTTCTGGGGTGAAGATGTAGCCTATCTGATACATTTGTTATTTGGGAATGTTGGCTCTTTAATGCAAATCAGATGTTTTCATTCATTTATTTATTTAATTTCATTTGGTTTAATATATTGCTTGATCACCAATATTGCAAATCACATTGATTATCTGGCATCAAGGCATACACCATATGCAACACCATGAGTACATTTGAATGAAAAGGATAGGTGGTTATGATATATACCTTATGCTAAACCATTTTATTTGATTCATGTGTTCTTAAGCTTAATGAGTTTTCACCTCAGTTACACTACACACCATAGGTAATTGGAATGAGTGGAAATACTTGATTTAAACCCACACACCTAACAGTAATAATCTCACATTAGATAGAATGAATCAAAGTTATGCATTAAATCCAATGTCCCACTAGCAAAGTGTACCATTGAGTGGTGAAATCGGATTCCTAGGCCCTTACACTCTGTTGATTTCACCTACATTATCTATAGCTATTTCATTTCTGCAATTTTATTCAAGTTATCATTTATGCTTGCTTAGGTCAAATCACATTCCTTTAAGATAGAGATAGGTTAGTAACTAAGTTAATTGAATTAGTTTGAACATTTCATATGGGATCGACTATTACATTGCACACTATACTGCTATATGTTCGTGCACTTGCAAGAATTTATAAGTTGAATCATCTCATGACATGCATAGTTTTAATAATAGAACATGGGCGAATGCTAGTATAAGATGGAAATTGAAATGTTATATTGATAAGTTAGGTCAATATCTTAATCTCATTTGGTTATATGATCATCTACTCTTCCTTATACAGTAATGGCACCGAGGAAAAGAGTAGATGAGGGTAAAGCCCCCATAGTGGAAGATGAGTCACCGAGGAGGACTACTTAGCCTCGAGTGATGCAGGTTGTTACTAAAGAAGCTCAAGTCAAAGCTTTGCTGATGAGATACCTAGGACAACCTAGAATGAAGCTAAGAAAGTAGCTATTTAGCCTGAAGAAGGCCATATTGAGGTAGGATCTCCAAGGATAGATAGGCCAGGTACTGTAGGTCCTAGAGATGAGGCAGTTCCACCTATGTGGCCCCAAACTATGATACAAGAATTCAGTGCCATCATGATGATGATAGTGGGTATTGCCCAAACTTTACAAAATTTGGTTCAAATTCAAAAGAGGCACATAGAGGAGCAGATCAAATTTAAAGAAAAGAAATGTACTAAGGAAAATGAACTAAGGCATTAGAAAAGATCAAAATCTGAACCAAGTGGTATAGGAACATCTAAAAGGACTTGTAATTATTGTACAAAACTGAGACATAAGAAATCTGACTCTCATATTGTTAAAGAACTCAAGAGGAAGACTAACCAGATCAACTCGAGGTCAGATGGAAGAGAATAGTCAAGGACCGAGTCAGTAATGGAATCTAGGATAGCAAAGACCATTCACTTGCTTTTTATGTGGCGAGACTGGCCACATTCAGTGAAATTGTCCTACTTTAGGGTGGATGAAAGTGTCACCTCCTGAGTGCCACTATTGCCTAAGCATGGAGGGGGCCAGATGAGAGGTAGATGCCATGGACCTAATATAACTCTTGGACATCATAATAAAAATTGCAAACCTCCTATGACTATGGTATTACAGACTACAAATGCCTAGGAAGCTCAAGCAATAGATCATATGGTTACTAGTAATCTTTTTGTTTGCAATTATATAGCATATGTCGTATTTGATCCAAGTACCTCTCAGCTTTGTCTCCATTGCATTTGTAAATAGAGCTGGCTTGTCTAAATACCCTATGCATCATGTGATAGAGGTGTCCACTCCATTGAAAGTGGTTAGTATAGTTACAAAAGCATGTTATGAGGTACTCATAGTGATCCAGAGCCGACAGTTTTATACAAATTTAATTATGTTCAACATGGAGGGTTAGGACATTATATTGGGTATGGATTGGTTAATCGAAGAGAGATTCTTCCACTAGTATGTGCCAGGGAGTAAAAGGATCAGGAGGGCCACCAAATTTATGACCTTGCACCAAGGAAGAAGACTATTGAGGAGTATGATGAATAGCTTAGATCCCTAGCCCAATTTGTGTCATGGGCATAGACAGGCTCACTAGATACTGCAAGAAATTTTCAGGAAGGATTGAGAGTATCTATTAGATGGGATGTAGCTTTGTTTATGTTGACTTGATATGAAGATATTCTAGAAAGAGCACATATAGTTGAATGAGAGGAGGAAGAGCATACAAAATTAAGAGATAGGAGGCATGCCAGCGATAATGAACAAGGACTTAGAAAGAAACTCAGGACTGACCAGGGCAGTATTATATCTTCTGAGAGGGTTTGCTTTAACTACAGGAAACTAGGCTATATGAAGTTTGAATGTCCAATGATATCAAAAAGGTCAAGAGGATAAACCGTTAGACCAATTTCAAGATAGACAAGGGGGACAAACCAAGTATAAGAATAAATAGTTGGGTCAAGGCCTAGAAGGTTAATGACATTCTTTCTTAGAGGTGAACCAGGCCATTTTAGGTGGGATTGTCCCTCCTTACAGGGAAGGACTGAAAGTGTTGGATCCCAAATGCCACAATAGCCTAAGCGTGGAGGATCACAGACGAGAGGTAGAGGTAGAGGATACTATCAAACTCTAGGCCGACAGCAGGGGGAGTAGAGGTCACAGATTGCTGCAGCGGTATAGGCAACTAGTGCCCAGGAAGCATAGGCAGTGGTTAATGTAGTCATGGGTAACCTTTTTGTCTGTGATTATATGGCTTATATTTTATTTAATCCTTGAGCATCTTAGTCATTTGTTTCTATAGCTTTTTGTAAACAAATCTAGTTTGCGTAAATATTCCATGCATAATATTGTGAAAGTATCTACTCCTTTGAGAGCAATTAGTATGGCCTCTAAGGCATGTTGTAATGTTCCTATAGTGATTGAGAGTAGGCAATTCTATGCTGATTTGATAATGTTAGACCAAAAAGAATTAGATATTATTCTGGGTATGGACTGGTTGTCCAAGTATGAAGCCAACGTGGATTACAAAACTAAACAAATTAGCTTGAAAACTGTGGACGCACTTGAGGCCATTTTTAGGAGTTTGCCTAAAGGTGAAGTATCTAAACTTGTATTGGCTATGGGAGCTCTCAGCCTAGTGCGAAAAGGATGTGAGGCATACTTGGTATTTGTAATTAATACTCATTCAAAGCATCAACCACTAGAGGATATTCCTGTGATATGAGATTTATCCGATGTATTCTCCCAAGTGAGTTGCCGGATTACCTCTAGAAAGAGAAGTGGAATTTAGTATTGAGTTACAACTTGGAGCAGGACTGATATTTAAAGCTCCTTATTGAATGACACCAATAGAAATGGCAGAAGAGAAGGTGCAGTTACAAGAACTAGTGGATAAGGGCTTTATTCACCTAGTGTGTTGCCATGGGGCACACCAGTTTTGTTAGTAAAGATGAAAGTTGGGAGTATGAGATTATGTTTTGATTATAGGGAACTCAATAAGGAGACTATCAAAAATAAATATCTTTTACCTTGTATAGATGATCTCTTAGATCATTGTAAGGGGCACAAATCTTTTTGATGGTTGATTTATAATCAAGATATCATCAGATGAAAATCAAGCCTACAAATATAGCTTAAAATTGCTTTTCGAACAAGATATGGACATTATAACTTTTTCATAATGTCATTTGGTTTAATTAATGCTCTGGCAATTTTTATGGACATGATGAGTAAAGTCTTTTAGCCCTACTTGGAAAAGTTTCAGATTATGTTTATTAATAATATTTTAATATATTTTAAAAGTAAAGAAGAGCATGAGCAACATTTGAGAATGACATTACAAAAACTCAAAGAAAAAAAGTTGCTTGCTAAACTTAAGAAATGTAACTTCTAGATGAACAGTATAGCTTTCTTGGGTTATATGGTTTCTGGCGATGCAATTTCAATGGATCCTCATATATAGAGGTAATTGTGAACTAGCCTAGACCAAGTAATGTGACTGAATTTTAAAGTTTTCTGGGATTGGCTGAGTATTATAGACAATTTGTAAAGGATTTTCTACAATTTTCATGCCTTTGACTAAACTAACTTGGAAAGGAATTCAATTTGAATGGATAGAAATTTGTGAAGAAACCTTTCAAGAATTAAAAGGGTGACTTGCAGAAGCGCTAGTATTGGTAGTGTCATCTCAATGGGAAGGATTCATGATTTACAGTGATGTTTTTAAGAAGGAGCTTGGTTGTGTATTGATGTAGAATAGGAACATGATAGCCTATGCATCTAGGCAGTTGAGGCCACATGAGTAGAATCATCCAACCTATGACTTAGAACTGACAATGTCATCTTTGCATTAGAAATATGGAGATACTATTTATATGGTGAAAAATGTGATGTTTATATTGATCATAAGAGTTTGAAATACATTTTCACTCAAAAGAAATTAAATGTGAGAAAAAGACAATGGTTGGAATTGTTAAAGACTATGACCTTACTATCACCTTAAGAAGGCTAATGTGGTGGCGGATGCCCTTAGTAGAAAATCTAAGAGTGCATGGCTTGTATGCTCACTCAAAAAGAAGAGTTGTTTGAGGAGCTAAGGAACTTGGAATTGCATGTGGGACTAAGGAGTTTAGTTGATCAAATGTGTCAGTTGAATGTGCAGCTGACTCTAATGGATGAAATCTGGCTAGCCTAAGAAGAAAGCATAGATGAGGAATTCCATAAATTGAAAGTAAAAGCTAAGAAAAATGAAATACCAAATTTTTTATTGGGTGCAGATGGTATTCTAAGATATAGGAGTTGAATGGTGATTCCTAGAGGAGCTACCATAATACAGAAAATACTTGAGGAAACTCATTATTCTCCTTATATCATCCACCCAGGTGGCACAAAGATATATCATGATTTGAAATCACATTTTTGGTTGAATGACATGAAAAATGATGTAGCTCAATATGTACTTAAATATTTGACATGTAAGAAAGTGAAAGCTGAGCACTAAAGGCCAGGTGATCTATTACAGTCAATTGACATTCCTTAACGAAAGTGGACAGATATCGCTATGGATTTCATTACAGTCTTACCAAGAATAACAGCTGGTTATGATAGCATTTGGGTAATTGCAAATAGATTAACTAAAGTAGCTCATTTTATACCAATCGAATAATATTTAGTGCAGAGAAGTATGCTTGGGTTTATAACAAGGAAAAAGTGAGGTTGCATGGTGTGCCTAAAATGATTATCTCAAATCAAGGGTCGATATTTACTTCAAAATTTAATGGAATTTGATTGGACTTTAGTAGTACTTATCACCCTTGAACAGATGGGCAAACAGAAAGGGTGAACCAGCAGTTAGAATACATGCCTTGGGCATGTGTTCTTAAATGGGGAAAAGCATGGAGTCAATACCTAAAGTTAATTGAATTTGCTTATAATAACAGCTACCATTCTAATATTCAAATGGCACCTTTTGAAGCACTCTATGGCCAAAAATGTAAATTACCCTTGTATTAGAATGAAGTGAGCGAGAATGTGCTAGTTGTCCCACAAATGATTGCAAACACCATAGAAAAAGTTGTTAAAATTAAAGAAAAGATTCACATTGCTCAATCACGTCAGAAAAGCTATGCAAATATACGAAGACATGACTTGGAATTCCAAGCGAGAGACAAGGTATTCTTGAAAGTATCCTCTATGAAAGGTGTGGAGAGATTTGGTACCGAAGGTAAATTGAGCCTGAGATATGTGGGACCTTATGAGACCTTAAAAAGAATTGGGAAAGTTGCTTAACAAGTTGCATTGTCACCATCATTAAGTGTAATACACGATGTATTCCATGTGTCATCATTTAGGAAATATGAGCCAAATCCTTCCCGTGTATTGAAACTAGAGGACATCTAGATTAGGGAAACTTTACAATATGTTGAAAAACCAATCTGAATACTAGATAGTAAAGAAACGCAATTAAGGAATAAATTCATTCGCCTGGTAAAGATTCAAAGGAGTAATCACATTAAAGAGGAAGCGACATGGAACCTAGAGGATATGATGAAGACCAAGTATCTGTATCTATTGAACAGTACTTAAAGTTTTGGGATCAAAACGTTTGGTAAGAGGGGTGGAATGTGATGCCCTAGAAATTTTCGATAAGAGAATTTCCTTAAGCTTGTGTTTTAGGTAAATTATACTTATTAATCTAATGGAAAATTTAAGGAATTAGGCTTATAGACATGTCAATTATATTCAAGTTGCATGCGGTATTGCAAAGCAGCTGATAAAAATATGCTACAGAAGGGTTGCATGTGTATGGCTTATGATGCATCGTTAGAGCACCAAAGAGGGTTAGTTATTCAATACTCCATTAGCTCCCAAGAACCAATCCATTTTAGTTGCTTGCTCTTCCCTTTCACGCCCAACCTTTTGCAGCTCTCTTATGCCTCTTTTCAACTAGGTTCTATGAGGAAATCATCGATTACATGTTCTATTAAACTTCTACACCATTAAGGAGTGGAAATCTAGCTTTTGAGTGAAGTAAAAAGCTTGGAAATTTCCCCTAAGAAGCTACTTGTCATAACTAGTGGAAGAACTTGAGGAATTAAGGTGGCAATCATCCAACGCCCATAGTGGTATGTATTCTGCCTTATGTAATTGGTGAATTCTGTAATTAATAGGGTGTTCTGCAATGGCATGACTCTAGGGTTTGCAAATGAAACTGGATATTCCTATAAATTCATAAAAGAAATTTGTTGCATGTTTGACTAGATGGGTTATGGTAGAAGTTAATCATGGAAATTTATGGTAATTGAATATCTATGACCAGTTAATTTCATCCTACCTTTGTGTAGTATTGGGAAAATGAAATTATGAAGTTTTGAGCATGATTGCATAATTAGCAAGGTTAATTCATATGTTAATTAAGTAAAACATCGATCATGTAATGATAGAAATGATTTTCACTTTCTATACCTTGTAAAAACTGAATGATTGAAAGAATGCACTGTAAGTATTTGATGAAATGATATTATGGAATGTAACTTACAACTGACTGGTTTTATCATAATTCTAATGGCCCATTAAGTTGAGATCAAGCAAGGTATGATGTATGTGAAAAAGGGATATCAATTGGGTAGTATTTGTAGAAGGGATTAGACATATTATATATATATATATATATCAATAAGAATGAAATGAATTCTAACTAAGTCTATATGACTGAATTATGGCTTTCACTTAAATACATGGAGAATTCAAGTAGGTTATGTTATATATGTAGGGCTTTCGACTATTGAAGTGGGAATAAAGTGACTGGTTGAAGGTAAGAAAGGGTGTAAAGTCTATCTATATAATGTAAGCAGGTTTTTCTTGTTTTGTTTATAAATGGGAAATTTGATTGGGATTAAGTATATACCATAGGTTGTTTGTATAACATATATTTCATGGAATTGTAAACGGGCACTTTTCATTGATCTCGTGACATTATGTTTTGAAATGAGAAATTGAACATGTTTTATCGATTATATTGATAAGGTAATTTGGGTTATACATTGAATGTTTAGTCAATGTATGTAATGGATTGTAATTTGGGTTATATATTGAATTTTTAGTCAATGTAAGGTGAGAATTACATTGGATTTGGATACATTAATTGAATTGAAATGTCATTTGAGAAGGTATAAAAGAAGGGCTAAGAGATGTCCAAGGGATGGGCATTATCAAAGGTGTAGAAAAAGGGCAAAAAATACCACAAAATGGGACATCCAGATGGGTGCCACAGCACCCAAATCTAGGGATATGGCACTGGAATATTTGCAACATGGTTCCGGTGTCCAACAAAATGGGCACCGTGGCGCCCAATCTTGGGACACGGCGCTAGTTTGGTCTCATGCAAAATTTTTTGTGTCAGATATTTTTCAAGCAATGGACATTGTATAACTTGGGGGTATTAAGAGACTTAAACCTGTGAGAAATGAACATTATATGGTGATAGTTTGATGTCCCAAAGTCATGCATTTACTATAAGATTACTTATGCCTTTGATGACATGATTGAAGAGGCCTTGATGGTGTGATTAAACCTGCCTTTGGTGGCATGATTGGTATGCCTTTGGTGGTGAAATTGGTATGCCTTTGGGGGCATGATTGGTACACCTTTGGTAGTGTGATTGGTATGTCTTTGGTGGCATCATTGGTATGCCTTTGGTAGCATAAGTCAACATGAGTGGATATGCATTTGTTGGCACAACCATAAAGTGTTAGATATAGTTAATTTCTCTCTTGGATGTGAAAAAGATAAAAATAAATATGTCTAGAGAAGAAGACAATGTATGTGTTATGCTCTCAAGAGTATGTGGACAATAAGGACAGATAAGAGCCTGATGTGGAGTACTTGTGCCTTTTGAATTTCGAACAGGTGTTGAATTGACATTCATTGTTATTTATTTGTCCTCGGATTGCATATGTTTTGAATTTAAGTGAGCATGACTTCTGATAATATTGTACTTATTGTGGTTTTTTGTTTTACCTACTTACCGAGTTTTTCGAAACTCACCCAGTATTATTTGTGGTTTTTAACTCACAAGTCCAAAGATGGTGCTCAACATGGGGTTGGGACTCAAGAATGAGATAAGCTATAATCTGCATGCTAGCATGATAAATTTGAAACATAGAACTATGTTTTTGATATGTGATGTAATATATAAGTTGTAAATTTAAAAGTTTCAAACTTTATATGTATTGGACATGTATAACTACCCTAAGTATATTGCCATATCATGATAATGGAAATGTGTGGATGTATGCTAGTATTGCCATTTGTCATCACAATGCGACCTCCATTTATAGGCTATGTGTGAGTTTATTTTGTGGTGTAAAATGATATTCATATATGTGTGAAATCAGGTGGATGAGATTATACAAGTATGAAAGATAAAAATCTAGGGGAGATTCTGTGTACAGTTTCTCTTAGTTTGCTATTAGTAGCACCTAAAATCGAGGTGTTACAACCATTTAACCAAAAACATTATAGGGCAAAAGAAGTAATTCCAAAAATATATCTTCGAATCAAATGATTTCTAATCCATTAACAAAACTTATTGCTAGATATGCATTCTTATCACATGTTAGATCTGTAAGTTTGTATAGATTGTAATGCATATTAAATCACTTGAACTATTGTATTTGTCGTTATTTTGAGATAATTAATAAATATTCTTTATTCATTCATTATATGAGAATCCTAATTTAATATTAAACATAGAATAGAAGTATGTCAAACGAGTTGAGATTGGCTCTTTAACATAGGCAATTGCCTCTAACATTTGGAAAAATGAGTAAAGATAAGATAACTTGGGTAAACAAATATTCTATGTGAACAAAAAGCTTAGGAGATATGTTTCCTTAATATAAGATTAAGATGGACTATAATACAAAGGATAGAATAATTGTCGAAATGTGAATCCCACATCTCATATAAACTATGTTAAAAGCCTAATGTGAGATCTTAGTAGAGGTTAAAGTGGTTATTATTTGGAAAACTCAAATTAGGCACTTGATAGTGATTCAACTAAGATTTGTGCAATGTTTAATAGATTTTGACATGTGCTTCATTTAGAGAGTGACTCTACCATAGCACATGTTTTACACTACTTCTGCTAGCCAACCAATAAAGAAAGTGATTTAAGTGAGGAAATCCCTACTTCCTCACTGTGTCAGTCCTTAAGGCAAGACTAGCCCACATGATGCCCTATTTGACTTTCAACTATATCTTAAAGTTATAGATGAATGATCACTAATTTATTATATTACCTATGGTCATAAAAATGATGCAACTTGATGGGACATATCTAAGAAAGAAGTTACTCTATAGTTGAGAAGTATATATATGAAAGGAAAACTATTTTGTTTGACTTCTATTATGTTAGCCCCAAAATGCTGGTTGTATGGCTAAACTAGAATCTAAGAGATATAAAAAAAATAAATGAAATGTGCAAGTGCAGAAACTAGAATTGTAACACTTCTACATTGAGAGGGGCTACTTACTCATATTTTAGAGAAAGATCCTGTTAGAAATCTGGCAAAGTCTCCCCTGGAATATGAGGGTTTCCAAACTTGTACATACATTCAATCATCTATATGCACCATACACATCCACAAATCCTCCTACATCCACAGTCACATGGACCAACTAGTAGTTTTATGGCATAAAAATAACTAAAAATTAATAATTAATGAATACTGAGAATTTAAACTTCTCCTTATACATAATCCACCAATAATAAATTCATAAATGACAAGTCACATAATGCATTATAATCTCTTTTCAATAAATAATCAAAAGCTA
>JAYJMB010088220.1:0-19815 GCA_036873735.1 Pouteria campechiana | reverse complement strand
TTATTCTTTGGTAAACCACCCTTGAATCAGCCTCTTTCACCATTAGTAACAAACTTATAACCCTCAAGAATTGTTGCCCTCTGGCGAGGGGTCTCCATAGAGTACTCATGAGGATCCAATATCTCTTTGATGGGAGACAAGAAATAGCCATCAAAGTGGTCCTTCCCATCATAGTGCGCAAAAGCATTGGCAGAAAGCAAGGTTGAGAGCAGAGAGCAAAAGGGCTTTCTTTACTTTTCATATTTATCATGAAAAAGTGACGTATCAGAGAATGACGTGGGATATCACTATCAAAATTAGGAAGTTTTTGCTTTGGGAGCTCTGCATTCAGCCAAACAAAGAAGCCCCTATCTATCTCCTTAACTTAATAATAATGGATAGCGCTTTGAAGGTCAGGGTCATCACCTTTCTTTTGCTTCTTTTGTTTTCACTGCGATTGTCATTGTGGCGCAATAGGAGCTTCCTTTTGGTGTTGTGGTGTAAGAAGAATTTCCCCTTGGCACTAGGCTGCAACATGACCTTCCCCTTGGTACTATGATGGGATAAGGATCTCTCCTTCTTCTGATCTATCTTCTAATATTCTTATATCTTGCTCAATGGTAGTATTAGATGAAAGAATCGTCTCAGTAACGGGAGGATTCGGGATGGAACTATCTGCTATAGAGTGTGTCGATATTGCTTCATCTTCTAAAAGATCATTTATATTATGCTCTCTTACAGATACTGAATCAATATTACAAGGGACGTAGCTTGACATTTCCACTCTATGGGAGAATCATCAAAGTCCACACAATCAATTAAACTAACAAGGGATGGAGAAGTCACTCTGTTATGAGAATCTATACTTGTTTAAAAAAAAATTAAAGAGCGAAGCATGACAGTAAATTCCTCATTCGAATTACAAAGGAATGCATGATAATATAAAGAAAGGTCAAAGGAAGTCGAATGCAGCAAAATCCATGAATCTTGGGCTTTTTGTAGAAAAATCCATGCATTAGGGATTTTTCTAATGAAACCCATGAATTCTGAGCTTTTCCAAAATTATAAGGCAAAAGGATAGTGTCTCAAAAGAAATTTTATCAAACTCCAAGTGATTGAAATGTCTAAGGTATTGGAATAAATTCCCAAATGCTTAAGATTATTAAAGGTTATCTCAATTATGATGTTTATTTGGTCCACTAGAAGTGAACAAAATATCAAATTTTGGCACTGGACCGAATCAATCAAACCCATAGGGTACGGAATTATTCCCCAAAAGCATATCTGGGCCCATTTAATTAAGCCTCTAAGTCGTTGGGCTTATTTAGTCATTGGACTCACTCAAGCTAAGCCTGCCTAGTTGTTGGGCTTTGTTAGTCAGCAACAAAGTTGGGCCACACAATTTTTGCGGATTCAGGGATTCCTTCTCAGGCCCACCATCACACACACAAAAGTCGCTATCGCTACCACCCACCAATGGTTGCATGTGATCCCAACATTATCTTCTCCTCAAACTGAATAGATCAATAGAGATGGGTTTCATCTAAACTCGTCTAACTGCGTTCGCAAACAATGGATACCGAATAAGTTTGCATTACAATCAAATAGGGTGGGACCCATTAGGCTAGAACCTGTTGACTCATATCTCAAGCCAAATATCAGTCACCCGGTTCTAAGTCAAGTTAATAATGGAACAATGGAAAAAATATGAGGAACCATGGGTGATAGAAATATAAGGCTCACCTCATCTCCCAAGGGAGCTAAAATTAGCTTTTGAAAACGTTGTCAAGTATCGTCAAGAAGAATGGTAGGATGTAAATGAAGCAAGCTTCATCTCCTTTTCTTCCAGGTGAGGAGAGAAACTAGAAACAAGAAAGAGTTTTAAGTTCCCGAAAGAACTTGTCTAAATTATTGAAGACCATTGCCTAGGGAAATGTCGAAAGCATGTCTCTATTTGGAAGAAATGGAGAGGAAGGCACAGGTTTATATAGAGGGGAAGAGCTACCAGTGGCAGCCTTAATTCAAAAAGCTAATATGAAATAGGAAGTAGAGCATGGACTTTCCAATGCATTTTTCGAATGAGGAAACCAACAAAAAGAATTCTCACCTCTCTGTTTACAACAAGTAACAAGCATTAATGAATTAAGCAGCAGTTTTAAGCTACCGTTCCAGACCATTGATCATCGGTGGTTTTTACCCTGCTCATTCTATTTCAGATGTTTTCCCAGGCTAATAAACCACCGAGGGGCATTCTGTTGGTATATTAATCCACTAAAGCTACAAACTGCTGAAAATTTGCTTTCATCCAAGCAATACAATATGGGAATGGACAACCTCCCTAATCCAGTGAGCCAAATAGAAGACGCCTGTGCTGACGTGCCACACAACTAAGGCAAATAAAAGATGCCTGTGCTGACGTGCCGCACAACCAAGGCAAATAGAAGATGCTTGTGCTGACATGCCGTGCAACTAAGGGAGTTTAACCAAGGGGCATAACGAGTGGCGGGAAGATGACAGCAATGAAAGCAGCTTGCGGTCATTGGCAAGTGGGTCTTCCAGTAACTTCAATTTCTTCCTAGTAGGAGACACAAGCAGTTAGATCGACACCGAATAGAAGATGGAAAATTTGAGCTAATTCCGCTCGATGGTGGACAAGATGTAGTAGCCAGACCCAGTAGTATTGTCGATAGTGAAGAAGCTGTGGTTGAAGCATTGTTAGCGGTAAGTAAGAAGGGCGCATCAGCAGCCCTATCCTTTATCCTCTAGCGACCAAAGGTAAAGATCCAGCATGGCGAAATGTTGTCAAGCATCAGGACGTCGGTGGAGACGTTATGGTTAGAGCAGATTGACCGTCCAATGGTGGGACAACAACATTGCAACAACAATTTGGGGCCAAAACCAATGGGTTTTTCCATGTTTGATCGAATTTTTTGGCGACTAGAGAAGACAATCTAGTGCGGTGAAACTAGCACTGGCATTGGAATAGCGACATTGAGTTTCTAACTGGAGCAGATTTACTGTCAGATGGTCAGATGGTGGCAGTGCAAGAAGCAGCAACAGTGAGTCTTCTCCCACCCCATCAAAAAACAGAGGCTGTTCGGATGACGGAAGTCAGAGATGGTAGAAGGCTAGGTCGGTTTGCCAGAGGAGCAATGCATCACCGGCAGTGGGCAAGAACAACAATGCGTTTTAAATGCCTGTTTTGAAATTTTTGGCCAATAGAAGCAAGGATCCAATGCGATGAGGGTAGCACTAGAGTTAGAAGAGCAAGGCCAATTATTTTGGATGACATAGATCAGTCATCTGATGGTCAGCCGACGGCGTCACAACGGCAATTTGCAGCCAAAATAGATGGGCTTTTTTGACTTTATCTGAATCCTTCGGCAAACAAGGGCAAAGATCCAGCACGGCGAAGAGACTTCATAGGTTAGGAAGTCATTGCAGAGTTCCTGACCAGAGTGGATTGACCATCCGACAGTCTAATGGCAGCGGCACAAGGGGCTGCGACAGTTGTGTTCCATTTTGTCAGAAAATAAAGACAGTTAATTCCACGCTTCCAATAGTTGGAGATGAAGAAGACTGATTTTCTAGGGAGGCAACGACTGACAGTCGTCGGTGGCGAGCGATGATGGCGAAACCAGACCGGTTCCACTTAGCAGCTAGGAAGTTGTGATGGCAGCTTCCATTAATTGTTGGCGACAAGCAAAAATGGCTAAAAAGGAACAGAAGTTGCTGAGGAAGACAACTAAGATTGGCTGCTAGAAACCTAGGTTGGTTGCGGAATTTGAGCATCTAAAGCACCCCATCGGGAATGTGGTTACAGATCGCATAGGCAACATTGCGGGGAGGATGGTAGAAACAGTCCGATGATGACACTGATCAGGTAGCACAAGCACTTAAACCCAACAGATCGCCCAGGCAACAACGCTTATACCCAGCAAAGCTGTGCGGATGATGCTATCAAGCCAGCAAGAGGATTGCACAGTTAAACTATAAAATACCAGTCACACAGGCAATGCGTAGCATCCAAAACCACATAGAGAGAATTCTGGGAAGACGGAGTTGCACAAATGAAACCGCATAGACGGAGTTGTGTAAACGAAACAATGTAGGTTAACAAGCTAATTAACGTCCCATGCAACCAAGACACCCTCCAAACTACTCAGATTAGGTTCAGTCTAGATGCAACTGAAGAGACACGTAGTCAAGAAGCACGACCCTGGATGCTGATGTGGCATATAGGTAAAAATGCAAACCTACTTAAGTTAGGAAGCACGGCACCGTGAAGTCGAGACTGCCTCAACATGGCTAATAAGTTAGGCAGCGGCCATATGATCGAGACTTTATATGAACGCAACAATTAAAGTCACCCCCTTGCCTACATGGACACAGTCTCTCTCAAAATAGACGTGTGCTATCTTTGAAATTGCCAAGCACATTGTGACAACTCTGTCTGTGCGATCTCATCTATGCAACTCCATTTGCCTGGAATTCTCTCTGTGCAATTTTGGATGCTACGAGTTACCTGTGCGACTTGGCATTTTATTATTTGACTGCGCAATCCTTCTGCTAGCTTGACAGCATCGTCTACACAGCTTTGCTATGTACAAGCATTGCTGCCTACGCAATCTGTTGGGTGTAAGTGCTTGTGCTGCTTGATCAGCATCATCGTCGGACCATTTCTACCATCCTCCCTGCAACGCTGCCTATGAAATTTGTAACCAAATTCTCAATGGGGTGCTTTAGATGCTCAAATTTCGCACGCACCCAACCTGGGTGTCTAGCAGCCAATCTGGGTTGTCTTCCTCAGCAACTTTCGTTCCTTTTTGGCCATTTCTGCTTGTCGCCGACGATGAATGGAAGCTACCATCACAACTTCCTAGCTCCTGAGTGGAACCGGTCTGGGTCTGCTGTCATCGCTCACTGCCGACGACAGTCGACAGTTGCCTCCCCGGCGAATCAGTCTTCTCTGTCTCTGGCTATTGGATGCGTGGAATTGACTGCCTCCATTTTCTGACAAAATGGGAACACGACAACTGTTGTTGCCCCTTGTGCCGCTGCCATCAGACCGTCGGACGATCAATCCACTCCTGTCAGGAACTCGGTGATGACTTCTTGACCTCCAAAGACTCTTCGCCACACCGGATCTTTGCCCTTGTTTGCCTAAGGATTCGGATAAAGTTGGAAAAGCCCATTTATTTTGGCCACAAATTGCCACTACGATGCCGCTGTCTGACCATTGGATGACCGACCTACGTCATCCAAAAAATTGGCCTTACTCTTCTGACTCAAGTGCTACCCTTGTCACATTAGATCCTTGCTTCCATTGGCCAAAAATTTCAAAAAAGGCATTTAAATCCCATTGTCATTCTTGCTTGCTGCCGGTGATGCATTGCTCCTCTAGCAAACCAACCTGGCCTTCTGCCATCTCTGACTTCTGTCATCTGAACAACCTCTATTTTTCGATGGGGTGGGAGAAGACTCACTGTTGTTGCTTCCTGTGCTACCACCATTCGACCACCGGACAGTCATTCTGCTCTGGTCAGAAACTCAATGTCACTATTCTAATGTCGGTGCTGATTTTGATGCACCAGATTGTCCTTTGGTTGCCAAAAAATTTGATCTAACATGGAAAAGCCCATTGGTTTTGACCGCAAATTGCTGCTGCAATGCCACCATCCAACCACTAGACAGTTGATCCGCTCCGACCATAATGTCTCCACTGACGTGCTGATGCTTGAAGGACAGGGCTGTTGATGCGCCCTTCTTCTTTGCCGCCGACAATGCTGCAACTGTAGCTTCTTTACTGCCGACGATACTGCTTAGGTCTAGTCACTGCATCTTCTCCGCGATCGAGAGGAATTAGCTTGACTTTTCCATCTTCTATTTGGTGCCGATGCAACTGCTTTTGTCTCCGGCTGGGAAGAAATTGAAGTTGCTGGAAGATCCACCTGCCAATGATTGCAAGCTACTTTCGCTACTGTTCTCTTCTCACCACTCGTTGTGCCTCTTGGTTAAACTTTCTTGGCTACACAACACATCAGCACAAGCACCTTCTATTTGCCTTGGTTGCGTGGCATGTAAGCACAGGCATCTTCTATTTGGCTCACTGGATCGGGGAGGTCGTCCATTCCCATATTGTATTGCTTGGATGAAAGCAAAATTTTAGCAATTTGTAGCTTTAGTGGATTAATATACCAACACAGATGAATGATCCTTCTATTTAAGAAAGGATAAAGCAGATACAACCACCATCATGGTGTCAACCTCTTTCACCAGCTTCCTCACCTTCTTTCAAAACCAAAAATCCTAGAAAACTACCTTCTTCCTCTACTAAAACCAAAAAGGCACCTACTATCCAAAAACTAAAACCATCACCTTCTTCATTTCAGCTATCCACTTCAAAACCAAAAAGGAAGCCTAGAATTCCAACTCCCAAAGAACTCTAAAAGTCTCCTTTTGAAAGAATAACCATGTACTATCAGGAGTACATAATTAGGATGAATGCAAACACAGAGGCTCTCATAAAAGGAACTCTTGTAGCATTTCCTAAACTGTTGGATCCAAAGTTTTGAGAAAAAATAGATTTCATCTATGTTCAGAGTTGTGGAACTACATTTTATACACATGAACCTCTTGTGGCAGTTCCAAAAGAACCATTTTTTATTCAATTTCCTCTACTGAAAAGGCTAGAACATCCAAGCCCTCTCCAAAACCATCTTCTTCTAAACCTAAGCCATCTCTTCCACCTCTTCAAGATGTTTTTCTCAAGACATACCTAAGAAAACCCAAACCACCCAAACCTGTTGCATTTTTTTTCTCTGATGTAAATTTTTTTCTTCTAATGTATCTACAATTGTATCTAAAATTTTTGAAAAGTTTAATATATATATGCATCTTTTCTTTGACTTATTACTACTTGTTTCTATCTTTTTCGTTATGATGAAAAGAGGGAGAAAATGTGATTATGTGATATAAACTAAAATGATAGGTGCATGTATAAGATGGCATGTAAATGAAAATTTCTATGACATACAGTTAAAATAATCTGCATCAATTCAGGGGGAGCTACACTGAATTGGTCAATAAAAATCTTTATGAAATATTTGTAAAATAAGTTGCTTTAAAATTTATTGCTAGACAAGCTTTAAAAGGTATATCACTTACTGTTTTGTCATTGTCAAAAAGGGGGAGAATGTTGAACATATTATCTAGCTTGATTTTGATGAAGAACATTCTTAACCAAGTATGTTTTGATGATGAGCAAAGACATAAGTGAAACATTAAGGTACTAACAATTTATTCTCAAGCATGTTGTAGAAATATTAACTCATACTCAACTTGAGAATAATCTTCATGATTAAAAAAGGAAGACATAAAGAAAATGCTCTTTTAAAATTAAGTATATAAATTTCATAAATACATAAATCAAGAAAATAGGAATTTTAAAATGATTAAAGACATGCTTCAGAGCAAACAACAACATCTTTGGAATAATCTCAACACATTTCAGAGTAAATTGAATTGCTTCGAAGTTGTCACAATGATCTTCGAAGAGTTAATAGCAAGCTTCAGAGATAATTAGAAAGCTTCAGAGAAAGCCCAAGATAAGCTTCGGAACCTCATGTGTTTTGGAGTAGTCACAAGCACACTTCGGAGTCTTTTCAAAGCTTCAGATAAGTAACAAGATACTTCAGAATGATCAAGAAAGATTCAAAATCATCAAGTATGCTTCAGAGTAGTCATAGAAGTTTTGGAGTTATCACAATACACTCTAGAAGCATCAAGACAAGCTTTAGAGTAAACAAATATGCTTTAGAGAACTTAGAGTCATGCTTCGGAGTAAAATCAAACAAGCTTCGGAGTAAACAAACCTGCTTCAAAGTCCTCGAAGACTCACTTCAGAGACAATGACCAAGCTTCAGAGATATTAAACAATACATTGGGTTCATCTTCTTGAAGCATTAAAAGTTCAGAAAATCTGAACTTCTTTCTATAAAGGATTATTGCAACTAAGAAGGCTAACTATTATTTTTGAGAATATGAAGAAAAATAAATCAAGTTATGTGAAATCATTCAAGACATCGACTATTCACTTGTCTCTTGGGAGTAACTGAAGAAGCAACTTTGAAACACCCACGACGAAAGTGATCGTTGAGAAAAGTCAGTGATAGAGTAGCAGACCAATACCAGATTATAGTAAAGTCAGATGTTAGACAAAATATAAGGTAAAGAAAAATGATTTTGAATGTTTGAATGACTGTTAAAGTCAGCAACAGAAAAATCTCTCTCAACCTATAAAAGAGAGATTCAGAAGCAAAAGAAACCAATATCTTGAATATCACTGATCATTGCTGAAAATACGAAGAGCATTCAAAATCTCCCTTCAAAGTTCAAGTCCAACTACTACATCTCTATTAGAAGCTCTCAAAGTCTAAATCACTTCTCAATCAAGGAGTTTGAATCTTTTACTTTCACTACTTGTTCATTTACTGAAAGTTCATAATTCATTGTACAAATCTAAGTAAGAGACATCAATCTTTACACTTCATTTTAGTGTTTGGAACACAAACAAAGTGCTTGGTGTTTGGGTAATGAGATAAGCAAGTAGGGAACTTGCAGAAAGGATATAAGTTTGTTGGCGAGCTTTGAAAACCAGCAAGTTGTAAAAGTTTCTAGTTAGCTTGGAAAATCAGTAAGTTGGTTGGTGAACTTATTGTAAAACCGACGTGTATTTGATCAGGTTGATCAAGGTATTAGTGGAACCTGAGTTCAGTAGAGAAGACTGACTCAAAGAAGTGGAGTAAGAACCCACGAAGGGCCGAACCACTATAAAAATCTTGTGATGTGTGTTGTGCAATCTATTTTACTTATTCATTCAGCACGTTTAATCATTTGATTTGGCCAAAAATTTTTAAAGCTTAATTGATCCCCCCTCCCTTCCCACCTCTTATGCTACCATTATATAAGGGACCAACATTCACCAAAGCTTCTCATCCCTTAGAACTCCTCAACAAAATGGAGTTGTGGAAAGAGAGAATAGAACAATCCAAGAAATGGCAAGGACTATGTTAAACAAGAGTAAATTGCTTAAAAGGTTCTAGGGAGAAGTAGTTAGCACAGCATGTCATGTGCTAAATAGAGTTACCGTTAGAGCAATTCTAAAGAAAACTCCATATGAGCTTTGGAAAGGAAGAAGACCCAACATCTCTTATTTTCATCCCTTTGGTTGCTCATGCTATGTGCTAAATAATGGTAAAGATAATCTTGGAAATTTTTATCCAAAAAGTCATGAAACTATCTTGGAAAGTCTGTACATGTTAAATTTGATGAAACCAACTTAACCCTGAGAAAGAAGATTGATAGTGATGCAGATGAAAACATTAAGAAAATGAAAAAGCTATAAATACATGTCACAAAAATGAAGAAATGTGAGATTTAGATAGTGAGAAGGAGGTAAGTACAAGTAATGTTCTCTATCAACTCCCTAATGATTTGAGATTTATTACTACCCATCCTAGAGATCAAATCATAGGTGATGTTTATGATGGTGTTAGAATAAGAAAATCAATGAAGAACATTTGTGTTCACTGTGCATTTATTTCTAATTTAGAACCCACTTGCATTGATCAAGCTCTAAGTGATAATAATTTGGTCATTGCAATGTAATAAGAGATAAAACAGTTTGAAAGAAATAAAGTGTGGAACTAAGTTATGAGACCAAAAAATATTTACGTGATTGGAACTAAATGGGTATTCAAAAATAAATTGGATGAAAGTGAACTAGTTATGAGAAATAAAGTATAGTTAGTTGCTAAGGAGTACTCTTAAGAAAAGGGAATTGACTTTGAGCAATCATATTGTAACACCCTGCCTAAGGGCCTATTTGTTTTCCCATTACCTTGTATTTTTCCTATTTCTAAGGGAAACTTCTACCAAAAATTAGGTACAGTCTACCCTAAAATATAAGGATCTACACCTGGTATACATTTAATCATATAAAATCAATATTTTAATATTTATAAAATAATAATACTAACCACAAAACTCACACCCACACCCATAGCTATCCAACTCGAAATAAATCATGATGGCAATACACGTCACTTGAATCATATAGATCCATTCACAATTTCAGAATTAAATTACTATGACATGCCAATACCTTTTAATATACATTCTGATTCTTTTAAATACAATCACACAAAATGTTTTATAATCCCATTCTGATCTATTAGACCATAAAGAAAATATCTCCACTTCTTGCTTGCCAATCCCAACCCATAGTTGGGATTCTTCAACTGACTTGCCAGCTAAAAAAATAGAATAAGAAGGCGTGAGTCCCAGTTGAAATTAATAAATAGGCATAATATAAATAATAATTAATCAAAAATAACATGTTTTAAACCAGAACATGGATAAAATATGACAATGTAATTCATCATAAACATATGCTCTTGAGGCTCAAGTCCTCATTAATCTCACTATCACATCCTACACCATTCAAGCATATTCACATATCATAAATGATACATTTATTTTTTATATAACATATCAAAGATCAAAATTTGCCATTTCAACACTGCAAATCGTAATTGTGCCATTTAGACATAGTATCATACCATTCTGTCCAATCCCCTTCATGGAATGCTCTACATTCCATTCATAGATACATTCACGTCATCACAATAGGGGACTTAACTTGGGATACTTACTATCTCTATCAATCCATAAAATGAAAAACATAATAATATGACGCATACTTCAATATGAGCATAGGATATCCTTTATCCCTCACATCTAGACATCCATGCATAAGAATAACTATAATTATACACAAAAACTCAGGATATATTTTATCCCAGTTATCTCATATTCATGTCATAAAAGTTACACTAATAATTACAATCCAAGGGATACTCACTATCCCCTAACATTTATGTATTTACAAATATAATAAACATCAACCTTTAACAAAGTATGTGATATTCACTATCCCCAATCATGCTTGCATGCCTGGATTCAAAATATGAGATGTTCACTGTCCCCATCCATACATACATGTAAACAAAAAAGAAGCCTACTTACTAGTGTGAAGAGCCATTCCATAATCTTCACATTCCCTAGCTTGGCTTTTGATCAATACTTGAATAACCCTGCACATATGCATGTGCCAAGAATTCAATTTACATAAGTTTCTCTTATCAAGGCATTTCTCGTACTTCTATTGTGCATTAGCTAGGCATCAATGTCCATAATGACATAGCACATTAGTCAATTTGTATTCAATACCTTTTTACTATCAAGACAACTCCTTTAGTAGTTAATTACATTCTAGGTATACTATTCTTTCACCCCACTCCCTTAGGATTCTAGGGTTTCACTCAAACCCTTTTATTCATGATCTAACTTTTTACTAAGGCAATTCCTTAAACATGTAATAAACACCATTAACTAGATTCATTTCTAGTTACATACAGTAGCTTCACAACATAATTAATAGTGAATTAACTCTAATAATAGTGAAGCAACTCTCATATTAATTAAGCTCCTAATTTAATCAAATGAGTACCTAAGTTTATTAGACATAGTTTCCTTTTTCATTATGGCAGTTCATCAAACATCTCACTTATATCATTTGAATCATAACCATTCAATAAAGAGTTTCAAGAGGATTTCATTTCTAGTCATACCTACTGATCATACAACATGATTTATAAGTAATTAATCATGAAAATAAGTTAATTAGGCCATTAACTTACTCAATTCACTGATCAAATCCCCTACACACAAAATTCCCTTTTCCTAATTTGTTTAGGTTATGGTATTCTTCATAAATAGCAACATAACTCAATTTTCTTATGCCCAAATCATCTCTTAAACACTTTAATTACTCACTTATTCAATTTTCCCATGATAAAGCAACAAAACCCAATCATTTTCCTAAAAAGCTAATATTCATGAAACCCTAGCAAGCCAAATTCATGAAATTAAATGGGGAAAAAAGGCTTACCTTCAGTTTTGTGTGTGGCTTCCATCCCCCAAGCAAGTATCCAACTTCAAATTGCCAAGGATCTCCATCATGTGCAACAAAATTGAGTTTTCTTTCTTTTTCGCTGTCCAAACGGATGGGTTTGTGTTTAAATACATTCATGATGAATCTTATGCTAAAACATGGATGCTTTCAAGCTGAAATTGCTTGAAAATGAGGCAAAAAGAATGGGTGCATGGGTATAGGAGAAGGAAGAATGAGTTGAGAAGAAAGGGAGCTGAGGCATTTAAAAAAATATAATTTTACTGTAGCCACCACCATACCCGTGCCACGACACCCATCATGCTAGACGCCGTCGTTACCCCTTCCTCAATCCGATGCTATGGTGCCCACACCACCGCTTCCTGTTTGCTCCACTTTTTGCTTGATTTTTCCTCTAATTAAATTCCTTACTTTTTCTCATGCATTTGACCATAATTTTTTCCATTTAAATAACATTAAAGTGCATAATAATTTCCCACAATTAATTAAAATCATCTCATGTAATCACCCTCATACACGTTAAAATTTATAACCACTTTCTTTACTATTTCTCTTGCTTCCAATGCTATGCATATTGTTTAATTTATGCCTTCTGTTTTGATGATGATTATACTTGGATGAAATATGCTTTAATATGTAGATTAATGGTTTGATGATGTAAAACATCTTTGATGTAGAGTGGATTGATGTAAATGTGATGAAATGCATGTAATTAGGTTATGTGAAATGGTGGAATGAGTGTAAACAAATTTTAGGAAAAAGTTAAGGATGGAAGTCGTAAAGTGAAGAAATCCATGAATGTTTTGTTTAGCAATCTCAATAGATTAAGAGTCAGGGACATATCCGATGAAGTTGAAAAATGGTGAACCTCGATGGATTAGGAGTCAGTGAGATATCTAGCAAAGTTAAACTTTGATTGATTTCACTACGAAGAAAAACATTGACGGTTTGTCATAAAATGACGATGGTTTTTGCACTGTTGCAAGAAGTTACAAGATTCGAAAATGAAGTAGCTTTGACACTTTCATTAACCTCTTTTGAGAGGTTATCTCCCAATAGTTAAACCTCTATATTAAGGGGAGATAAGTTGAAAGAAAGTATGTGGAAAATTGATAAGAAAAATCTTATTAAGTGATCAAAAGAAAATCAAGAGATCAATATTATTAAGAGATTCTAACTTTGGTTTTGCAGGTGATTGAAGCTTGGACAATCAAAAGCATTAAAGTTCACTTAAGAGTTGATTTGGTTGTAAGCCTTTCTTTATTAAATTCTTAATTAGGTTGGTTGTACCTTGGTTTGGGTTGTAAACTAAGAGATAGTTGAATCATTACAGGTTGTGTAATTGATTCATTTATAGTCTTACCTGGAAGTTTAAGTACAGAGAATAGAGTTTCTATACCACTGTAACTTTGGAATTAGGTTAACTAGTGGAACCCAAGTCTATGATTGTGACTTGGAGAGTGAAGTAGGTAGGGAGTGCCGAACCACTATAACATTTGTGTTCTAAGTTCTTGGGTCATTGTCATTATAGTACATTCAATCGCTTCCATAATATTGCACTAGTTTAGCCATATGGTGGGACCAACAAGTGGTATTAGCACCATCTTTGTATTACTCAATGTGATCCTCCATGGTTTTATCAAGTACAAATGAAAGTGGCAATGACAATAGTGGCAGAAATGGAAATGGAAGCAGTGGATTTACATTCCGATCAACCAGTTTTCCAGAGGGATTATCTGCAAATAGACGTCCATATCTAACTGAAGATAATTATTCTCTATGAAAATTAAGAATGCAAAGTTTCTTAATGGGTTATAATATGTCTACATGGTACATAATTGAAGATGGTCTTACAACACTTGCAAGAAAAACAAGTACTTGGATTGTTGAATAGAAAGAGAAAAGCTCAACAAATGAAAAAGCTAAAAGCTTGTTATATTGTGCTATTTCTCCAGCTAAGTTTGAAAGGTGTCAACTTGTAAAATTGCAAAAGACATATGTGAAAAACTTCAAGTTACCCATGAAGGCACATCATAAGTGAAAGAAACAAAAATGAATCTTTTAATGCATGATTATGAACTATTTACGATGCTTCCTAATGAATCCACTATGGAGATGAATCATAGGTTTAGCAAGATTATCAATGCTTTGAAAAGTCTTGGAAAAGAGATTACCGAGAAGGAAGAAGTTTTGAAAATACTCAGATCTTTACCTAAAGCTTGGACCGCAAAAGTGACAACAATCAAAAAAGCAAAAGATATCTTAAAGTTAAAGGTTGATGACTTGATAGGATTGCTGCTATCACATGAACATGTCATCAAAAAGAATAAAACTGAATCAAAAGGTAAGAGATCTGTAGGCCTAAAAGCCATTTCTAATCAATATGATCTTAATGTAGGTGAAGAACATGAGGAAATTGCTATACTCAATCTTTGATTCAAAAAATTTCTTCAAACAAATAACAAAATGAAGAACAGATTTGCAGCAGCTCAAAGAGTGCAAAATAAGAAAGGTAACAGGAAATTGAAAACTGAAACTTCAGTAAAAAAGGAGGAAGAGGAACTCATATGTCATAACTGCGGTAGAAATGGACATTTAAAGAGAGTATGCTCATTTATCAAAAAGGATAGAAAGAAGAACCAAAAACCTTAGAATTTTAGAGCTTGGTGTGATAGTGATGCTGACATTGTTATATGCTTTTTATGATAGTAAAACTTGTCTTAAGACTTGATTTATGATAATGATGCTTCTAATATAGAAAGCTTGAAATGTGGAAACATATGCATGAAATATGCATGCTCTATTGGAATATCATTTATGAAAGTATATACATCTTGATATAAGTCTAGAAGGTAAATCATATTGATCCGTATTGTTTTCAACCTTGTTTATAATACCTTGGATTATATGTTAAAAGTGCCTTAAAGAGATATCTTCTTGAATGAAAAAGAATGAGTGCTTAAATCAGCTTATAGATATAAAATCATGACTTAAAGTACATATTCATGCCTTACAACTTATGTAAATTTCATATGAATAATTATATTATGATTTACAATAGAAAATATAATACAATATGTGATTTATCCATGTTCTACAACTTATGAAAATCATACGAGGATAAACATATTTTGATAAGTGTGCTTCAGAGAATATATTCTTTACATGAAAAAATATATTATATGCGGATAAATGTATAATAAAAAATGTTAAGTTAACAATATGGTAAAAGTGCAAAAATTTTCAAGTGCAGTTGCATTGCTATAGTGATTTTGCTACATTACTTTTACTACAGTGCTGCTATAGTATCAGACGAAGTGGAGGTATAAGACGAAATGGATTATCTAAGACGAAGTGAATTGCTAAAGTGGAAGACAAAGTAGATTGTCTAAAGTGAAAGACAAAGTAAAGCTTTAAACAAATTAATAGATAAAGTAACAGACAAAGTTTGAATTACCAGATGAAGTCAACAAACAAATTGCAATAGATGATTGCTATAGTAATATGCTACAATAATTTTCTATAATAATGATGCTATAGTAACTCTGCTACAGTACAATAGACAAAGTTTTAGGTGATCAATAGACAAAGTAGCAGACAAAGCGGTGTGGTGCTAGAGTAATTTGCTACAATATATACTATAGTACCAATAGACAAATATTCATCGGATGCTTCAGACAAATAACAGACGAAGCGCTGCTATAGTGATTTGCTATAGTAACATGGTACAGTACCGACAGACAAAGCTAGCTAATTCGTCTACTACTTACTTCAGACAATGTGGTGCTACAATGACCTGCTATGATAACACTGCTACAGTAGCTTGCTATAATGAAAATTTATTATTTTCAAATATTGAAAATTCAACACTTTGCAGTAGCTAGATTTTGCAATAATATTCTTCAAGCACTTCACAACCTTTCTGGATGGTAAAAACAGACAATCCATTGAAGGAGAACAAAAGGCTTAAAGGTTCTAAGTGTTAAACAAGAATCAAACATCAAGGACCAATTCAATTCTCCACATGCAAGACCGTAGATATTTGTTCTAACCATCTGCCACATTTTAGAAAGTTAAAGTTATAGAGATTTTGATGTATGCTCAAAGATGTCAATCTGAATACTCTATTCAAAATCTTAAAAAACAATGAAAAAACAGCTGGTGGAAGGAGAAGTTCAGAAAAGAAAATACATCTGTCCGAAAACAAAGAAGCCAAACTTTGTTTGGAATCTACTAGGGATAAAGTAGAAGACAATGTCCAGCTAGAAAGAGACTTCATCTAATGCTTACTTTGGACAAATGCAATAAACCACTAGCCAAAGTGGAGGAGCTAAATTTATTAGAATTTATTATCTTCTTTCCAAAATGGTGAATCAAGTCAGAGTTGCAGCATCTCCTCATTCGTCAATTGCGTGAAATAGCTATTCACCTTCTTCTATGTTAAAGTTGGCACTGCAGAATGGCTCTAAGCATATGAGAATTAATTAGAAGATGACATTTTTAAATGGGAGATTACTAGAACAGTCTTCTACATTTATTTTCTACTCATTTATTTTTTGTCTCTGCATTCAACGAAAATCATCTTCCTTCAATGATTAAGTTTTCAAGAGAGCTATTCAAGAAGAAGAGATGAGATGATTCAAAGGTGGTGAAGGAAAGCTTTTCAAATGTGCTTGAACTTATGCAAATTCTACCACCTATGGCCAAGAGCTTAAATCGTCATCTCTCCTTTATGAGCTTAAATATGCAAATCTTTATGGATATTGCTTTTACATTTTGGGAAGATCCTTCTATGTTGTTAGAGCTGTAAAAGATCATATCTTCTCCTATCCTCGTTGTGACACTTTGTAAAGTGTAAATTTTATAATTAATCTAAAAACCAGAGAGTTGTTGATGAGCTCTAGAAAACCAACAAGTTTGTTGGTGACCTCTGAAACCAATGAGTTTGTGATGAGCTCATGAAAACCACATTGTATGAGTTGTTGGCAAGCTCTGGAAAACCAACAAGTTTGCTAGTGCTCTTTGAAACCAATGAGTTTCCTAGTAAGCTCGTGAAAACTAGAAGAGTGCTAGGAGCATAGTGGGACCCAAGGCACAATTAGTGTATACTCTTGGAAGAGTGGATGTAAGGACAGGGTTCCTTAACTACTATTAAAATTATGTTATCTATGTGTGTGTTTGCTTGCTTGTTTTATCTTTCATGCACTTTACTGTTTTCATTACTTATCTTACAATGCACCACACACAATCCAAAGAAGAGGAAAATGGTCTAATGAGAGGTTAGGCAATGAATTTTCATATATCCAATTCACCCCTCCCCTCTTGGGTGAAGTCATACTTCGGGAACCAATAAGTGGTATCAGAGTGGGCTACATAACTAATTATAGAGATCCGCATGGCTAATCCAATACTATCATCTTCTATGTTCTGTGAAGGATACTCGACCTTCCAACTTTTATATTATGATGGATTTGATTATGCACAATGGAAGAGGAGATTGGAAATACATCTTATGGCCAATAACCTTCAGCTATGGAAAATCACTTTCATTGGCATAAGTGAGGATGAAGTGAGAGCAGAGCAAAAAAATATCAAAGCTATGAATGCCTTACTCTATGCTCTCTGCCCCAACATTTGCAAGTTTATCTTAACTTGTAAGAGTGCAAGAAAAATATTGGATAGGTTACAGATAATTTCTGAGGGAAAATTTGATTTGTACTCGAGTTTTACTAATTCTTCTACTGAGATTGAATTGAGTGCAGAAAATGAAGACAAAGAATAAGGAGAATGATGAGAAAACATGATCATCTTCTCTACAAACTTTAATCTAAAGAAAGAAAATCAAGCACTAAAATGAAATGTCAAGATTGGCATCATCATTTATGAGCTCAAATGCAGAAATTGAAAAAGAAAGTGATAAAATAGATAAGTTTGCCAAACTTGATATATATTTGATTGATAGGCACATTGAACATATGCATTTCACTGCTATACATTCTTCATGTTTCTAAAATGTACATCTAACTACTTTGGATCTGAATGGATATGAATTCATTATTTCTAAACTAAATCATTTTAAAAATTTAAATTGATATGTAAAATAACTAATCTTTAATATAATTATAGTCCCAGGGCATAGTCAAGCCTATTTAGGAAACCTCATGGTTTAATGTCTCGAATAGGCATCTCATACCTAGCCATTCTTTCTGTAAGCATCATTAAGGCTTGAATCCCCAAGATTGAAATAATTAACAAAATAACTTAAATCTTTATGAATGCTTAAAATTTATGCTTATGTCATGAATTACAGCATCTTATTTATTATTCCCACCATTCATGACCATAATGTTTGGAAGAATGTTTAAGCATATACATCTTGAAATCTTATAATGAGAAGATTCAAATAATATGTGATAGTCTGTTTCATCCCAAACTGTTTTCTGCAATTTTCGTATCATCTAAAGCAGTCTTTAGTATTTTGATCATAACTTTCTCAAACGAACATAGAATTAGGTGATTATTAATTCCTAGGATATATAATTTAAAGGGATACAACTTTTATGCTTATCACTTTTATTGAATCAACCTCCTTTTATGAGTCGTTGGGCCTCAAAGTGACACCTTTTTGAGAGAGTAGAAATTCAAAATAAGTTTCAGCTATTAGAGACAGTTGCAGTGTTCTACCCATAACTTTCTCATAAAAAATTAAAATCATGTGATTCTTGATGCATTAAAAATATAATAATAAAGGCTACAACTTTGATGTTTAACATATTTCCAAATATGAATCTAGAAGTACCAAAATTTGCCCAAATATGCCGCTTTACATTGATAAAATTCTCTGGAGATCAAATCCTATGTTGAATACTGAAATATGATTCTTGGATAATTTGTTCAACTGATGAGGGGCATAAATTATGTTATGAATGGATTTACAAAGGCACATATTGAGCATATAAAGACATACAAAAGGCTTATGAATTTATTAAGATGATTGAATGATTGTGGTTTGAGTGAGCATGAAAAGTGATACTTGTTTCAGATTGCCCCACTTTATTTCAGTTTCATAATGAGATTCCTTACAAGTAGAAATAATAACGTTTCTTGCAAATCTGATCTCAGATGAATTAAAGAAGAATTTTTCATGAAGCACCCTTGGATTAAGCATTGAAATTTAATTGCTTTTGAGATCCAAAGTTTAGATTTATCTGAAAGGAACTTGAGAAAGCCTGAGAAATGTTTAATTCACATGCATATCATATTAAGGTGTGCTATGTAAAGAGCTGAGAAATGTTGAGCACCTTTCTTTAGTGATTTAAAGCACTTTTACTTTATTTTCTAGTCTATCTATGATAAGTAACTGACAAAGTAACTTTGTCTATTGGTTTGTTTATTGTAAGTTATTAACAACTCTTGATACTATGGACAAAGTTTCTTTAAAATAGATGAATTAACTTTGTCTACTGATTTATCTGTAGAGAGCTATAAATGAATCTGAAAGGTGCAGATAGAGTTTACTTTCATAGTTATAATTCTTACTCTACAATCTTAAAAGGGAACATAAGAAACTTAGGTTGTATAAAGCATCACCCAATGAACAAAATGATAAAAATCCCAATCCGAATTAAGAAAAATTTAGTGTTGCCATCATTGAACAACATCAAACTAATGAGAAAAACAAACACAACATTTAGGATTATACGTTGTCATATCACAACTATTGAATGATTGAAATGATGTGTGTTTGTCAACTTATATGATTAAAACTTGGTATTTTCATTCTTGAAAAGATGTGGCAAAGT
>JAYJMB010088219.1:2645-19816 GCA_036873735.1 Pouteria campechiana | reverse complement strand
TATTTAGGAATCAAATAGGTGCAAAAGATGAAGTATTAGGAGAATAAAATATGACATTTTGCATTCTCATCAATGGAACACACCTTCAATTCGTCCAGAGTGGAGAAGACCTCCTACTCCTCCACAAAGTCCTCCACCATCTCCTCCAAAGACATTCAATGATAATCTTGATATTCTTCTTTATGTTGCAAATCCAACTAGGATGACATTTTTTGAGTTTGAAAGCAAATCAAAGATCAATTCTGAAGTCGCTAGGATGTTTCACTCTCAGTCCATCATTCTATCTCCTTAAGAATTTTCACTTTCAGAACTTGAGGATCCTAACACTCTGCATAGGATTCAACTTCTTCCAAATCCACCATTGACTCCCAAGGACCACAAAATTCAAATTCTTAATAAAGAGTTAATTCTTCAAAATTATTCTGAGAGACTTCTTCATATACTCCCAACTTCAAAGAAACCTAGAACTACATTTTTATCTCCTCAGGTCCTCATCAACTCTTTATCTTCACTGAGGAAGAATTCTCATCCTACAAAACTGCTAATCTATAGGCAATTGTTGATGATCTTCTTCTTCTTCCATATACATAGTTATCTGATTCTTCTCTCGACCATAGGATATGGTACATCTAGTTTCAACCAGCCCCTTTACCAAAACCTAAATCTTCACCACCACCTTCTATCAAGGCCAAAACTAAAAAAACTCCTTCAATTCCAAAACCAAAACCAATATCCAAAACATCATCTTATACACCTTCATCTCAGCCATCCTCCTCCAAACCCAAGAGGAAGCCAAGGATTTCACCTCCAAAGGAACACAAAAGGCTCCTCTTTTCAGAATAACCATATACCATCAAGAGTACATAGCTTGCATGAATACCAATACAGAAGCCCTCTTAAAAGGGACTCCTATAGCATTTCCTAAGTTGCTAGATCCACAATTCAGATAGCGCATCAATTTCATTTATGTCTCCAATTATAGACCCATAGCATATACTCATGAATCCCCTTCAGCAATCTTAAAGGATCTATTTTTCATTCCATCTCCTCCATCAAAAAGACCTAAGCCATCTCCAAAACCATCAACCTCTCAACTTAAACCTAAACCCTTTTCTAAAACCTATAAGAGAAAACCCAAATCATTCCTTTGATTCTGCTACCTTTGCAAATTTTTTTCTCTCTAATGTACAAATTTTTTTTTGTGATCTGTACTCTCTATAAGGAATCTTTTCTGTATGAAATTTTGATTAGGTTTATAAATTTTGGTCATGACAACTTATGTTTTGTATCAGTCATCTTCATTTTTGTTTCTTTCCACCTTTTTGATTATTACAAAAAGGGGGAGAAAATGTACTGAATGTATGTATTTTTTTTTGTATGATTACTGAATGTATATTCTATACTGAAAGTATGAAATTTTTGTATGAAACACAGTTAAAGGATTGAGCACCCATTTAGGGGGAGCTACACTAAATTAATAGAATTTCATTGAAATTAAGTTGCTTAAGTTCATTGTTAAATAAATTTTGAAAGGTACATCACTCAGTGTTTTATTATCATCAAAAAGGGGGAGAATGCTAAACATTCATTCTTAAAATAAGCTTGATTTTGATGATAAACATTCTTAACCAATCATGTTTTGATGATGAGCAAAGACATGAGTGAAATATTAAGGTACTAACAGTCTATTCTCATACTTTCAAACTAAGCAATGAGAATAAACTTCATGATGTTTAAAGGAAGAAATAAAGTAAATTCTTAAGAAAACTAAGTATATAAATCATAGATATACTTAATAAAAGAAGACAGAAAGTTTAAAGTCTTCAAGAAAGCTTCGGAGTTAGTTTTGAGTTTAAAATTCATCTCTTTGGAGCTGCTCAAGCACTTCGTAGACAAGGGATGAGCTCTTTGGATCCAATGAAGCACTTTGGAGATAGGAGATTAACTCTTCAAAGTCACAAAGTCACAAACTTCGGAGTCAACAAATGCTTTTTGGAGACATTAGAAAACTCTAGAGATAAAGGAACAACCCTTCGGGACCACGAAGTCACAACTGTCAGATTTAGCAAAAACACTTCAGAGCCAAGAAAGACACTTCAGAGCTACTCAAGCACTTTGGAGACAAATGATATTACTTTTGAGTCACGAACTCAAAAACTTTGGAATCAATTAATGAACTTTAGAGTCACAGGCTTATGAACTTCGAAGTTAAGTAAAATGCTTCAGAATCAATCAAGTTGCTTCAGAGTTATGAACTCAAAGTATTTGGAGATAGTTAAAGCACTTTGGAGTCATGAGTCTATAAGATTCGGAGCTAAGTCAAGTTCTTTGGAGTTGACAATGCATTTCAGAGACAATGAACAACAGCTTTGGTAGTTAAGAGTTAGTTCTTCAGAGTCACAAAACAATTGCTTTAGAGATAAATAAATCCTTCGGAGTAATCATACACAAACTCGATGCAAGTTACTGCTTTTATGCTGCTTCGAAGCCTCTGAAACATTTCTTCAGTGAATCCAAAGAGATGATGACTTGTGTGAAGCGTGCAAAAACTCCATATTACTTAGAAGCTCGGAGGATCTGATGTTGGTTCATAGACTCCAAAACCTCACTAAATGTACAATGGTCTTAAATTTGAACGTTTCTCTACATTGAATGTTTCTCACCTATCAAGCAGAAAAAGTCAGAGACCTCAATATAAAAAAATTTAAGTAAGATCAAAGAATATAAGAGTTTACATAGAAAAATAAGAAAGAACATTTACTAAGTCTTTAAGGCTTTCCTTCTAAGATTCCAACTCCACTACAGTTCATTCAAAGAAGCATTCAAAGCCATTCATTCAATCACTTTTGGAGATTGAATCCTAATGCTTTTATTGTCATATTACTTATGTTTATTACTTTCAAACTTTGTACAAAATTAGCCTACCAGAGGCATTAATACTTTTACATATTTATTTTTGCATGTCTCTGTAAGTTTGAGAACTTGCCTCTATGTCGTAAAAGCAAGTAGAATACTTACTTAGTATTTGTATAAGTTAGTTGGTGAGCTTGGAAACTAACAAGTGTATTTGTTTAATTAGGATATTACTGATCAAAGAAGGTGTCAGTGGAACCTGAGTTTAGCAAGTAAGGCTAACTTAGAGAAGTGGCGTAGGAACCCAAGTGAACGGCTAAACCACTATAAAAACACTAGTGTAAGTGCATTGTGTTATCAATTTTTCTTTACTATTGCGCTTAAATCTTTATCGGCCAAAAAATTTTAAAGACTCAATTCAACCCCCCCCCCCCCCCCCCGCTCTTGAGTCACCCTCTGAACGAGACCAACACATTCAACTATCCTTTGAAATTCATAATGCTTTTGTGTATCCTTGTATGCTCATAAGTGCTTTGCAAATCTATTTCTAATTTTCTTGATTCCTCAATCTGCAATCTTTTATGTCTTAATGAATAACAAAATGGGATTTGCCTAATCACTCTTTGAATTATGTTCCTCAATGTTTACTGATCAATTCTAATGATAACATTCACCAATAAGAATATTACTTGCATTTGTATCCCATATGAACTTTAATTATTCTATAAATGGATAGACATTCAGTCATTCGAGTGGCTCTTTAAGAAATAGATACTCCTAGAATTTCCTGAGTTTCTAATTTCTAATCTTCATAACCATTTAATGTTTTTTATTTCCATTCAATCATTTATCAACACAATCAATTTTGGCATATTATCAAACAAATCATTAAAGCATCACGAACATATCATTTTGTATGCAATAAATTCTTAACTTGCCAAATGTTCATCATTTGAATTTTCTCATTACATGATTTTAACTTAAGCAAGCTCAAACATTTTTGTATAAAACATAACTATAAATAATAAGAATAGTGAATAGAATGCAATAGTTCCTGATATGTGCATAACATTCAAGCTTTTATTAAGATTTAAGTCGTTATCTAATTATTTGAATCTTAATAGTTTAATCCTTTATGATAATTACAAAAGGAATGACTAAGAATGGAATTCCTATTCGAGACCTTAAGCTGTAAAGCTTCCCAAACAGGCTTTGACATATGGCTTAGGACTATAATCATATTTTCAATTAATTAATTTCATATACGACTTTAGATTTTCAGAATGATTTATTTCAAACGATAAGTTCACATGCATTCACATCCAAGGTAGTCATTTTCAGAGGCATCTAGAGTATATAGAAATGTAAAACATGATTTTCTTCTAAATGCACCAAGTTGGGCAACTTATCTCTTTTGATATTCATTTGTTAATTTCTTGCCATTTAGCTCATAATTGATGTTGCCAAATTTGATTCTTCATTTTAGCGCTTGTTGGCATCTTTCCTTCTTCAGCTTGAAGTTGGTAGATAGAGAAGGTGATCTTGATTTTCATCACTTTCCTTCTTTTATGGGCTTCCTTCAAGCTTTTCTTGCATACATTTAAGAAGTTCTTGCACTTTTGCATTATTAGCAAAATCAAATAAATGTGATCTTCATGTGTGAATTTAATCAATGCAATTTCTTTCTAGCATAAGCTAGTACGCTTTGAAAATTCTAAACTACTCAAACAAATAGTATGCATTTCATCATTTTGAACAGATCATTCATAACTTAGAATGTTTGCTTCTTATATAAAAATTTTCTTTGTCTAAGTTTTCATAAATGCAGCATTTAGATTTTATTGATTTTCATCTATAAAGCAGATCCTAGTTATAGATCAAGACAAGGATTCTACATTAATTATAACCGGCATAGGAATCTTTTGAACAAGCATATTTGTGAATCAGATTATGAAGATGAGTGTTGATTTCTTTCAGAGCTTTAGATATCAATATGTTAGATTAACACATCAAATATATATTCTTCAATTAAACCTAACATTGTTATTTATTTTTATATTTTCTCATGATTACAAACTGGTTTAAAGTTTCAAATAGATTTTATGCATCTTTGACATATTTATCCTTAAAATATGTCAAACATTTAAATGTACATTGTTTCCTCATTCTTAATGGTTTCAAGAATTCTCTTCCTTGTTTTAGTTTTGTAACATGAATTTTATTTTCCTCAAGTTCTTTTGATTTAAGCTTAACTCTAAAATCCAATTCATGTACAAGTGAAGCTATATTTGGGACAAATGGATAAATATACTAAATATGGACAACAAAAGAATATAAGGAAGTTTGGGTTAAAATTCTCATACTTGAACTTACCTTTCATCCTTGATCTTTGGTTATTGTAAATATTGACTTGTTCATCTAGTGTCTAGGAACCATTTGTCTTTTGAAGGAACTTGGTATTTCATCTTTTTGTCATCTTCCTTCTTCATTTGATCACTCCATTCCAAGTTGGGATCAATTTTTCTTTTAAAGGAGGGATTCATTCTTTTCTCCTTTTTCTCATTTAGTGTTGTCCTCCTTTCTCTTTTTCCTCCTTTCTCAGGCAATTTCTCCTTATCCTGAGAAGATTCTTCAATTGCTTCAGCTTTTTATTTTTCAATTTCAGTTTGAGGCTCAACAATTTCTTCTTGAATCTCAATCTCTTCTTAAGATTACTCCCCCTCAATTTGTGGTAGTTCTTTGATCTGCAATTCTTTTATTTTCATAGGTTGACCATCTTTCTTTTCTTCTTCTTCCTTAAGAGTTTGTTCCTTTGTTTATTGATCTCGTGTGCTCAAGTCATTCTTAATGGCAATATTAGTATCATTTAATTGCAAATGTATTTGCCCTTCAAAAATTGCCTTTAACCTGTCCAATATATCTCTTGCACTTGTACAGGTTAAGAGATGTTTGCGATTGGTGGGGTAGAGAGCATACAGCAGGTTATTTTTAGCCTTGATATTTACTTGCCTAGCTCTCTCATCATCCTCATTTAAGCTAATATAAATAACTTTCCACATTTGTTTTTGGCCATGAGGTTTACTTCTATCCTCTTTTTCCATTGAGCAAAACTCATTCCATCAAAGTATCAAAGTTGTGTGATGGAATATCCTTCAGAAAACATGTAGGATGACATTATTGGATAGGCCAAATGGATCACTACAATTATTTATATAACTTACTCTAATACCAATTGTTGGTCCCTAGGTAATGGTGGCTCAAGAGGGGGGAGTGAATTAAACCTTTAAAAATTTTGACCAAGTTCAAAAGGTAGTGCTGAAATAAAATGAGAAAGATCACACAGTGCACTAACACAATAATTTCTATAGTGGCTCGGCCCTTGACCATGTACTTACTCCACTTCTCTGAGTTAGCCTCTTTTGCTAAGCTCAAGTTCCAATAACAATTATTGGTTTTCAAGCTCACCAACAAACTTACACATGTTGGTTTTCAAAGCTCACCAACAACTTATACACGTTGGCTTTCATAGCTCACCAACAACTTATACAAGATGGTTTTTAAAGCTCATCAACAACTTATGTGAGAAAATACTAAATAAAAGTGTACAGAATTGAATGACTCTTGATAGGTAGAGTGTACGAAGTGTAATGAGAAAAACACAATAAACATGCTAGTAAAGAATAATAAAGATTAGACTCCAAGTGTTATTGAATGATTTGCTTTGAATGCTTGTTAGAATGTTATGCAATGGAGATGATTTCGTGATGCCTAAGTGAACTTTTTCTTATCTCTCTTGTTCTCAAATTTGTATTTTTCAAACATTTGAATCTTCCTTTTATAAGCTATAGAAGACATTTTAACTATAATGAGTATTTTGGGTAGCTTTTCGACCATTTGAAAAGGTAGATTTAAAGCCTCGTCATTATTTTCTTCTTCTGTCCAGCTTTAGAACTTTTAAGATGAGTATTTAGAATTTTTGAGCTTCATCTACCTATCAGTTACCATTGTGCATTTAATGTAGAACTTCTGAGGTTCTTCTATTGAATTTTTGAGCTAGTGGCAATGATAGCATTTCTACACGGTTGATCATTTCAAAATCTTCTGAAGGCCGAATCTTATTTTTGACACATTCATCCATCATGTTTTTGCTTCTAAGAAATTCTGAAAAGTTTTTGAATGATGGAGTTTCTCTTTCTGATGAACTTCTTATGTCTTGGCTTTTTAAGAATGCCTTTGAAGAGCCTCTAATTCTTAGAAACTTCTAAGGTTTATTTATGAAGCTTGAATTCTTCCTCTGATAAGTTTCTTAAATCTTGTTTTGGCTTTTGATCAAAGTGTGACTTTAAAGTTACTTCTGACTTGGTTCTAAGTGCAGAAGCTTCTTCTAAATTATTTATTAAGGCTTGAGAATGCTTCTGATCTATCTCTGGAGACATAAGAAATATTTGGAAATGATTTTAAGGCTCACGCCTTATCTCTAAAGAGATTCTAAAGAACTTCTTATAGGGTTTTGAGTTCAGAAATTTCTTCTAAACTAATGAGCTTCATTATTGTCAATCTTCTAATACATCTCTAAAATTTGAAAGCATTTCTGAAGTTCTTTTGAGAAACTTTTGATTGTAGAAATGTTTTCTGTATAGCTTCTGCATTGCTTCTGATTCACATTTGAGCATATTTAGAAGTTCTTACTGATGAACTTCTGAGTGCAGAAACGTCATCTATATTACTTCTAGATTACTTTCGATTCACTTGTGAGCATGTTTAGAAGTTATTACTAATGAACTTTTGATTGCAGAAAGGTCATTCTTCTTAGGGCATTTTACTTCTGAGGTAATTCTAGAAAGCTTCTGAACTACCTTTGAAGTGCGAGATTGCCTTTTGAAATTGCACTTTGTCTTTGAAGAGATTTTGACTGGACTCTGAAGTGGTTCTGAAGTAGTTCTGAGTACTTTTGAACTGCACACCTTATCTCCCAAGGACTTATGATTCGTCTGTGAAATATTTTCGAGTATTTTTGAATTGTTTCTTATCTTCACACTAAAGTCTTTTGAAATATTTTTGAGTATTTTTGAATTGCTTCTGAGGTTCATGCCTTGTCTCTAAAATGCTTCTAAACTTCCCGCCTTACCTCTAAAATGCTTCTAAACATTTCTAAATTGCTTTTGAGCATTTCTGAAATACTTCTAAAGAGGGTTATATATTTTTTGAAGTATTTTTGAAACTTTGAATGTCTTCTAGTTCTTTCTATTTGAGCATTCCTTAATTACCTTCTTTTGAAGGCTTAATGTTATAAGCTTTAAACTTGATAAAATTATAATTAATGTTATTTATCACATGTAGTTACTCTCCTTAACCTGTTTTGACATATAAATATTATATCACTTGGAACATAAATAGTTAGTACCTTAACTCTTCACTCATATGTTTTCTCATCATTAAAACTTAATTGCTTAGTTATATTCATCATCAAAATCAAGCTAAGTGGAAGGATTAGAATCAACAATATTGATTGTTCAAATCTATGTAGATAATATTGTATTTGGTTCTACTAATGATAAATTATGTCAAGATTTCTCTAGAGTCATACAGGGACAATTTGAGATGAGTTTAATGGGTGAGGTGAACTTCTTTCTAGGACTTCAACTAGAGCATCCATCAAGCAAAATATACTAAAGAGCTACTCAAGAAATTTGATTTAGAAGAAGGAAAGCCACTAGACAAACCAATAAGCACCTCTATTAAAAAGGATAAGGATGAAAAAGGTAAATTTATATATCAAAAATTTTATAAAAGCATGATAGAATCTCTTTTATATTTAATAGCAAGTAGGCTAGATATTATGTTCAATTGTCTACATGTGTACACAGTTCCAATCAAATCCTACAAAATCACATCTGTTACTCTTAAGAGAATTTTTAGATACCTTTTAAACACACCAAATCTTAGTTTATGGTATCTAAAAGGTTCAAACTTTGAATTAGTTGGGTACACTAATACAAATTTCACAGAATATAAGGTAGATTGGAAAAGTATCACAGGAACTTTTAAATTTCATAGAAGCATGATCATATCATGGTTCTCCAAGAAACAAACATTTGTTATATTATCAACTACTGAAATTGAATATGTAGGAACAGGTAGTTGTTGTGCACGAATGTTATGGATAAAATAATAATTAACTTTGGTTTAAAATATATTGATACACCTATTAGATGTTGTTGGTCCTGCTGTATGGCAAAACTTACGCAATCTTATGGAAGCAATTTAATATATTACATAGACAATGACAAATGCATTCAGAACACAGATTTTATAATGGTTCGACACTCCCTACCTACTTCACTCTCCAAGTCACAATCACAGACTTGCGTTCCAATAGTCAACTTAATTCAAAAGTTACAATGGTATAGAAACTTTGTTCTTTGGATTTCTACTTCCAGGTAACAACATAGATGAATCACTTGCTCAACTTGTAATGATTCAACTATCTTTTGGTTTACAACCCAAACCAAGGTGCAATGAACAAAAAGAAGAATATAATAATGAAAGGATTATAACCAAATCAACTCTCAAGTGAACTTCAGTGCTCTTGATTGTCCAAGCTTCAATCACCTGCAAAACAAAAAATCTTGATCTCTTGACTTTCTCTTGATCACACTACAAGATTTTTCTTCTCTATTTTCCGTCACATCTTTCTTTCTTTAACATATCTCCCCTTAATATAGAAGTTAAACTGCTGGGAGATAACCTGTCAAAAGATGTTAAAGAAAGTGTCAAAGCTACTTCATTTTTGGATCTCGTAATTGCCTGCAACGGTGTCAAAACCATTGACATTTTACCTAAAAACCATTGATGTTTTATGATTAACCGTTGACATTTTTCTTCATAGAAAAATTTATCAAAGTTTAACTTCGCCGGATATGTCACTAACTCCCAATTCGTCGAGGTTCATCAAAACTCAACTTTGCTTGATTTGAATTCGTTGAGGTTCACCATTTGCCAACTTCGCCGGATAAGTCCCTGACTCTAAATTTGTTGAGGTTGCTAATCAAAACATTGACAGATTTCTCCATTTAACATCTTCCATCCTTGACTTGTTTCCTAAAATCTGTTTACATTCTATCTTTTACTTCACACAACCTATTTACATGCATTTCATCACATTTACATCAAACCACTCTGCATCAAAGATGTGTTACATCATCAAACCACATATTAAAACATATTTCATCCAAGTATATTCACCATCAAAATAGAAGCAATAAATCAAACAATTCTTTCCCTTTTTAATGATGACAAAACCAACTATGGATGAACTTAAAAAAACATTCCTCCCCCTGTTAATATGCTTATTCTTTTGTTTATCCATAACATGTTTATTTTTTCATTTATCCATGCAAGCTAAATCTAATTTTCTCCCCCTTTTTGTCAAAAGAAAAAAGAGAGGAATGCAGCATTTTAGAGAATGAACAAGAAAGATTAAAGCAATATGAATGGAAAGTTATAAGTGTGTGAATTTCAAATGTGATTCAAGGAGACAAACTAGGGAACTTAAACCAGCAAATTTTCACAATGTAGTTAAATAGCTTCAAATCCTTAAAAGATAAGAGATATAGTTTCTAAAAAATGTTCTTAGGCTTCAAACTTCGGAATCATTTCGAAGCAGATGACTTCTTCTTTGTGTAGCTGGATTGATCAACAGATGTTGAGGCATAGATTTGCTCCCATATGTATGCCTGCAAGTCAACTTTGAGAGATCCCAAACTAGCTGCAAGTAAGGCCTACAAGATAGAAATATCGAGTAAGGGAGAAGTTGAAGTAGTTGTGACATGAGGTGTAGAAGTAGATGTATGAATGAGATTAGATGGAGCTGGAATGGATGTAGCCAGAGTGTGTAGAGTATCAGAAACAGTGGTTGCTGAGTCACCTTTGACTTGAGAATCCTTCCCACATTTTCCATGAGAGCCCTCCTCTTCATCTAAATCTTCCTCATCTCCTAGAACATCATGATATAACTCATCTTCACCCTTATAATTTCCTTCAATTTTAGCCTAAGTTCTTACAGGTGCATCACCTTGAATAGGAATCTCATCATCATTTTCACTGGTACAACTGAAATGTATCTCCACTTACCATCATCATACTTGATATATCTCATTCTTCTAAGTGTTCCAATGTTTATCTCATTATAGCTTGTGAGACAAGTTGGAACATCATCAAAAAGATCTATTTCATAGTGTTGAAATAGTCTTGTCAAATACATGGCATATAGAAGACGTCCATGAGCTCTATCTTTCTGATTGAACATCTACAATAGCATAACATCCGCAAGATAATACTCCAAGTTATAAACAATGCAGTAAATTAAAACACATTCAAGAATAGTCACTGCATCATGTCCTCGATTCCTTGGAAACAAATAATGGGTCACTATATGATGAATGAGTTTGAACTCCACGTAAGAAAAGTCTTTGTTTATAAATCCTTCTTTCCTATTTGATAGTGACTCCTTTCTAGTTAAACGTTCAACTACTTCCTTTCAGTCTTATGTTTTATTAGTAGAAACATAAGGAAGTTTCATTATGAATGCAAACTTTTTAGTAGTAAAACTGATTTCTTTCCCTCTAAGTTATGTTGAGTAAACATATACTCCATCCTCTCCTTCTTCTTCAATCAGATAAAAATAAAACAACTTTACCAATTCATCATAAATCATCAACTTTTCTAATAGGAGCTCAAAAATCTCAAACTACTTCAACCAATTGACAAACTGAAACCCTTTATCTTCAAAGAATTTATAATTCAAGAACTTACCTCATGTATAGTTTATGTGCCCAAATCTTGTATAGAAATCAGACTTGTCTTTCTTGGATATAAAGTTCTTTAAGGTTGGGTCCACTGACACTTGTTTCTTTGGTAAAGAAGTGGATTTTTTTTATGTGGGGTAGGAACTCGTTTTCTAAAAGTGTATCTTTTTGGAATGGTTGTCTTTGGCATGGATTTGGACTTTTAGGTTATTGGAGTAGGTTTGGTTTTTGAAGGTATACTTTTCCCATGTTTAGGTTTGGGAGAAGTATGAATGGGAGATGGAGAAGATTCACTTGGAGTCCCAAACTCTACTTCTTGAGTAGATTTAGGAAATGGGAGTTGTTCTTCATCAACATTGATAGGATTTTTCTAAGTAGTTTGTCTTCCTTGTGTATTAGAGGGTTCTTGTATAAATATTCCTCTTGTTCTTCTTCTTGTTCTGGGAGGAGAAGATCTAGGTTCAAAGGATTCCACCAACTTCCTCTTTCCTTTCTTCTCATAAGATGCCTTCTTTGACATAATAACTTTCTGTCAGTAAGACTAAAATGAAAATGAAGATTTTATGATTCAAGGATCATGTTGATATATAGGATAGAACTTATATTAATGCAAATCAAGGGATAAGGATCAAATATAATTAGAACAGAACGTTTGAATGGAATGTCAAAATAGGACTCATCCTCAACACACTTATTTGCATATGGTATCTATATTTGTCACAACCATAAAACAACAATCTACATTGCAATGACCTTCAACCAAGCAAAGTTTACATACATTAGCCATAGAATAAACACAAATCTAACTTAAAGAACATGCAATTAGGTGCAAGAACTAATGAAATAGTAAGAACTTTAGTAGAAACAGGGGTTGTCAAAAACAAACATAACATTCATATAAATTCAAATTAGAAATGTAGTTAAGTCATGAATAAGAATCACGATGAATGGAAAATGATGAATCTTACATGAAAACAAATATTCAACCCAAAAATTGAAGAAATTTCCAATACAAAAACAAAGCTTCTAATCGCATTATTGAATAATCACCACAATATGCATGGAGAGAATGAGAAAATGCCTCACAAGGAATCACATGAATGGATTAGGAAACTAGAATAGGGATATTTCGAATTTGAAAACCCTAAATTTTTAATTTTTTGTAGTGAATGAAAGGGCTTTTCAGAAATTCATCTTAAACTCATGGATATGAATTGATTTAAGCATATTGCAACAATTTCTCATGATAAATGCATAAAACTGAGAAGAGATTTTGAATAAAAACTTCAAATCCATGAATTTTTGAAGCAAAATCAAAAACTAAAAGTACAAAGAAGAAAATCAGATCATTACCATGTTTCTGATGATGAAGGATGGAAGAAATTGACCCAAATCCATCCAGACTAGCAATGGGGAAGTGAGAAAGCAAAGGGGAGAAAAATGGGTTTTTAAGAAATGGAAGCCCTGGCTTTAAGGAGAAGAAGAGTAACCATTCCATAAACCATGTATTTGGGTTACGATGCTAGCTCTAATTCCGTCAAAGTTTTAATCCATCAACATCTAAATCCGTTGATGTTTATCAACTGTCGATGTTTTGTAAGACAGATAAAATTCAAATAAATATATCTTTTATTTTATGCATGCTATACATTATGCAGCAAATGGATCAATAATCCCTAACTCTCTTCTTATTTGTAAAAATTTATCAGTGTGAAGTGATTTTGTGAAAATGTCTACCAATTGATCTTCAGTTGGAATAAATTCAACCAAGATATCTTTTAATTGAACATGATCCCTAATGAAGTGATGTCTTATTTTAATATGTTTAGAATGTGAATGTAATACTGGATTTTTAGTCAAATTTATTGTGCTTATATTATCACATTTGATTGGCACACATTCCACACTAAAGTCATAGTCACTTAACTACTAATTCATCCAACGTATTTGTGCACAACAACTGGTTGCTGCTATATATTTGGTTGCAGCTGTTGATAGTGCAATAGTACTTTTTTCCTAGAGTACTAGGATATAAGCATACTTCCTAAGAACTGACAAGTTCCACTAGTACTTTTTTTGTCTACCTTACATCCGACATAGTCAGCATTAGAATAACCAACTAAATCAAATGATTATCCTATAAGATACCATAATCCTAAATGAGATGTTTCTACAAGATATTTAAAAATGAATTTAACAGCAGATAAGTGAGACTCCTTCAGATTTGACTGAAATTGAGCACACATATACACATTAAATAATATGTTAGGTCCACTGGTAGTTAAATATAATAGTGAACCAATCATGCTCCTGTATAGTTTTTGATCTACACTTTTACCACTTTCATCTTTATCCATTTTGATGCTTGCACTCATAGGGGTAGGCATGCATTTTAAGTTTTCATTTTAAATTTCTTTAACATTTCTTTGATGTATTTTGATTATGAAATGAAAATACCTTCATCAATTTATTTTACCTGTAGTCCAAGGAAAAATGTGAGTTCACACATCATACTCATTTCAAATTCACTTTTCATCATATATTCAAAATCCTTGCAATATTTTTCATTTATAGAACCAAAAATGATATCATCTATATAGATTTGTACAACAAGAATGTCTGAATGAATATACTTAACGAATAGGGTTGTGTCAACTTTACCTCTTTGAAAATTTTTACTTAATAAAATTCACTCAGTCTTTCATACCAAGCTCTTGGAGCTTGTTTAAGACCATATGATGCTTTTGTGAGTTTGAAAAGATAGTCTGGATGTTCATGATCTTCAAAGCCTAGAGATTATTTGACATACACTTCTTTATTTAAATATCTATTTAAGAATGTACTTTTTACATCCATTTGAAATAATCAAAATTGTTTGAATGATGGAAAAGTAAGTATCATTCTTATGGCCTCAAGTCTGGCAACGGATGCAAATGTCTCATCATAATCTATTCCCTCTTCTTGGGAATATACCTATGCTATCAAGCATGCTTTATTTCTTATAATAATCCTAGATTCATCAAGTTTATTTTGAAAGATCCATTTTGCACTAATGAAAACTTGATCATTTGGTTCTAGCACAAGTGTCCACACATTGTTATGTTTAAACTGATCTAGCTCTTCTTGCATTGCTATGACCCAGTTTTCATCAAAAATGGTATCTTTTATTATTTTGGGTTCAATGTAAGATAAGTAAGCAAAATTACCACAAACATTATGAAGTGAGCTATTACTTCTTATTTTGTCATACACAGTTCCTATAACATCTTCTAAGGGATGATATCTACGAGTATAAAGTGACTAAATTGGATCAGATAACTCACCTTCACTTACCTGTTCTTCATGAATGTTTTCCTTAGGTGGATTTGATGACTCATCTTGTGGTAAATCTTTAAATCCTTACTAAGCTTCAATTGAGGTTTCAAGAAAATCAAATCTCTCATTTTTATTATCTGCATTATCAACCTTTCTCGGCCAAGAGTTGATCTTATCAAATTTTACACAAACTGATTCTTCTACTATGTATGTTCACTTATTGTAGATATGCTTTGTTGAAGAAGAATATGCTAGAAATATACCTTCATCACTTTTCTTATCAAATTTATCAAGGTTATCTTTCCCATTATTCAATACAAAGTATTTACAGGCAAAGGAATGAAAATATATAATGTTTGGCCTTCTACCTTTCCACAATTCATAAGAAGTTTTCTTTAGAATTGGGTGAATGTAAACATGATTGATTATATAACATGCAGTGTTTTAGCCCAAAATCTATGAGAAAGATTTGTGTCAATTAACATAGTTCTAGCCATTTAAACTAAAACTCTATTCTTTCTCTCAACGACTCCATTTTGTTGTGGAGTTCTAACTGCAGAAAAATTATGAGTTATTCCAAGTTCATTACAAAAGTTATTGAATTGAATATTATCAAATTCTCTGCCATGATCACTTCAAATTAAAAGAATTCATGTTCCACTTTCATTTTGAACTTTGTGATGAAATTTCTTGAAAAGCTCAAAACATTCATCGTTTACACCTAGGAACAATACCCAAGTATATTTCGAAAAATCATTAACAATTACATACCCGTACTATTTTCCGCTTAAACTTCTTGATCGTGTAGATCCAAAAAGATTCATATGCAATAACTCAAGAGGAATATAGGTAGAAACAACATTTTTTTTATTTGAAAGAAGCTTTTGTTTGTTTGCCAAATTGACATACATCCCATACATGATCCACATTGATCTTCATTTTTGGTAAGCCTTTCACAAGATCAAGTTTTATAAGCTTCTTAATTGTGTACATGTTGGCATGATAAAAATATTTTTTCCGTATTAAAGCCTCATTGTCTACTGCAGATAGACATTTTACATGATCTGCACTAAGGTCCAAACTATACACATTTTCATTTCGATTTCCACAACATAGATTATTTCCTACATTATTGTTAACAATACATTGATTAGACTTAAACACAACTTCAAAACCTTTGTCACATAGTTGACTTATGCTCAAAAGATTGTGTTTAAGACCTTCTACATAATACACATCAATAATATCATACCTAAAATACTTACCATTTCAATTCCTTTAATTATTCCTCGATTATTATTTCCAAAAGTTACTTTACCTTTATCCTAAAAAGATAAACTTTTGAATAAATGTTTGCTTCCTGTCATGTGATGTATGCATCCACTATCAAGGTACCAAGTGTATTTTATTCTTGAAGTCAAGCATACCTAAAAAGAAAAAGTCAAATCTTTGGTACCCACATCTTGGGTCAATGTTTGTTAGATAGGAAAATAGTTTGTTTAGGCACCCAAATTAATTTTATTTCATTAATTTGTAATCTTTGTGTTGTACAATTGTAAGCAATGTCCCACCTTTGTGAAAGCTAAAAGTATTTCTTCTAAAATATTTAGTATTGTTTTTACAAAATGAGCAATTGTTCTTCATCTAATTGATAGTATTTCTTCTAAAGTTTTTTATAGTTTTAGTTTTCATCCAACATTTTCATTGAGTCAATTTTTAGAAGATCATTTTCAGATTTCAATTTTGAATAAGAATATTACATTCTAGTTGAATTCTCAGTATCACTTCTTTCTTAATCTGAAATTCCTTTTTCAATTTTGAATATTTTTCTGTTATCTATTTTGATTCATCAAGAAGTTCAGTATGTTCTTTTCGCAATTTAAATAAGAACTAATCACAACTTACCTCATATGATGCATTGCTCTCTTTATCTTCATCTTCATATGACATTAGACCAATATGACATTCCTCACTTTAAGATTCAGAATCCACACAGATGGATGAGTCACTATCACACCAAGCTCCAAAATTTGGAGGTTTCTAGTTCTTCTTTCTATCATTTTTGACAGATGGGCATACTCTCTTTAGATGTCCATTTCTGCCATAGTTATGACATGTGAGTTCCTCTTCTTCTTTTTCGACTGAAGTTTCAGCTTTGAATTTTCTGTCACCTTTCTTATTTTGCACTCTTCGAGC
>JAYJMB010088218.1:0-19818 GCA_036873735.1 Pouteria campechiana | reverse complement strand
AGGGGTGGATGGCGTGAGTGGCATCCCACATCGATGGAGTGAGGGAGGGAGTCCTGGGTTAAGTGTGGGGGCTCGTGAAACTTGGTCGAGGCGCCTTGACAGTGGTGTGTGCCCAAAGCGGACAATACCTCGACTGGAGCCCAGGTTGTTACAGTTGGTATCAGAGTCAACTCCCAACAGTCTCTAGGGTGTGGCCAGTGTGGACACTAGTGCCTTGAGGAGGGGTGGATGGCGTGAGTGGCATCCCACATCGATGGAGTGAGGGAGGGAGTCCTGGGTTAAGTGTGGGGGCTCATGGAAATTGGTCAAGGCGCCTTGACAGTGGTGTGTGCCCTGTTCGAGGACAAAACCTTGAGGTCGATGGGGAAGTGGCCATGAGTGGGCGTCCCTAGGGCCAAAGAGGATAATACCTTCCACTGCGTACTCTGATGTTATGAGGGGAGGCGCCTTTTGTGGGACAAAACCGTGCGGGCGTGTGTGCCCAAAGTGGACAATACCTCGACTAGAGCCCAGGTTGTTACAGTGTCACAAACAAATGTTGTATAGGAAGAGTTTATCTGACTTATCTGTGCTAAGAGATGAGGAATGATTTGTCTAAATCTAGTTGAGGCAAGTGTTGTCTGAGACTGACTTTGTCTGTAGAAGATTTCAGAAATAATTGAAGCTTCCCTCATAGTGTCTTGTAATATTTCTGGTACCAGATATATCCTTTGATTGAAGTGTATCTCTGAGTGCATGGACCAGCTGATTGAATCATATTTGGGTACTTACAGAGGTCTAAATGACATGACTTCAAATATGCTTTGTGGTTTCTTTTTAAAGTTTTAGTGTCATTCTTTTTGTGCATTTAATATTCTTCCTATGTAGTGGATCTCATTCCTGATATAATCTTTGTATATGTTGTCCACTATATTTTAGTAGTTTCTTTGTATATCATTTATATTTGTTTTTATAATACTAAGGAAAACAACTGTTAGTACCTTAATTGTTCACTCATATGTTATTGCTCATCATCAAAACTGGGTTGTTTGCCACATATACCATTTTGGTTCAACACTTACAAAAGGTTTTGACCTTGAAACTTTAGGCCTCATTCATAACTAAGTGTACTTTGCTTTCATCATCGCCTCAAGTTCGCATGTTGCTTCCTCCTCAATGTGGTTGCTCCACTAGATTTTCATAAAGCAAATCACCTTATTTCTAAGTTGCTTTTTCTTACTATCCACTACCCAGACCAATTGTTCTACATATTGCATATTCTCCCCAATCTGAAACTCTTCTGGTCTCAATCATGAGAGGGATCTAGCTCATACTTTTGTAAAGTAGATACATGAAAAATATTACGCACCTCAATCAAGGATGGTGTTAATGCCACTTAGTAAGGCACCTTACCAATACGTTCCAATACATCATATGGTCTCACATACCTTAGACTCAATTTGCCTTTGGTGCCAAACCGCACTACCCCTTTCATAGGAGATACCTTCAGAAATACCATGTCTCCCACTTGGAACTCCAAATCATGCCTCCTCATATCAACATAACTTTGTTGGCCTCTCTGAGTAACCTAAATCTTCTTTCTGATCCGAGACAAGGTCCACTGTATTTGCATCCATCTGTGGGCCAACCAATGCTCTCTCACCAACCTCATCCCAATGTAATGGTGATCTATACCCTTTTGGCCATAGAATGCCTCAAATGGAGCCATCTAAATACTTGAATGATAACTATTATTATATGCAAACACTGATAATGCCAAGTACTCAATCCATGCTCTGCCCCAAGCACACATGCCCTCAACATATCTTCTAACTGTCTATTCACCTGCTCCATTTGTCCATCTATTTAAAGATGATATGTAGTACTGAAATCCAACTGAGTTTCCATTGCCTTATGTAAGGCATTCTAGAACTTAGAGGTAACACAGAACCACAATCTGTAATAATGAATTTGGGAGCACTATGCAACCATACTATCTCCTTATGGTAAATCTAGGCATACTTCTAAACTGTAAAGGTTTTTTTCACAGTTACAAAATGAGCCACATTAGTCAATCTATCCAGAATCACCTAGATACTATCATTTACTACTATAGTTCGTTGCAATCGAGTAATGAAATCCATTGTAATGTTCTCCCATTTTCACTCAAGAATCTCAATGGGCTGTAATAAACCACCTGGCCTCTAGTGCTCAGCCTTCACCTTCTAACAAGTCAAACACTTAGCCACACATTTGGCTACATATTTGGCTACATCACTCTTCATGTCATTCCACCAATAATGAATCTTCAAATCATTATACATCTTCGAACTCCCTGGGTGAATGGTATATGGTGAATAATGGGCTTTATCAAGTATCTTTTGTACTACTATTACCTCCATAGGAATCACTAACTGATTCCTATACCTCATAATACCATCTGTGTCCATCATAAAATCTGGTAGCTCACCATTTTGAGCTCTCTCTCTCATCTTCTAAAACTCCTCATCTACAATCTCTTCCAAAGCTAACTTGATCTCATCTATTCAGGTCAGCTTAATAGTCAACTGGCACACCTGTGCAACCAACCCTTCCGTGCATACATGTAGACTTAATTTCCTTAGTTCCTCAAAGAGAACTTTCCTCTAAGTAAGCATACATGCCATGTTACTCCTTGACTTCCTACTCAATGCATCGCCACTACATTGGCTTTCCTTGGATGGTAATGGATATTCAAATCATAATCATGCAATAAATCTAACCATCACCTCTGCCTTATATTCAAATCCTTTTGTGTAAAGTTCTACTTTCAACTCTTGTGGTCAATGTAGATATCACATTTCTCACCATATAGATAGTGCCTCCAGATCTTCAATGCAAAAACCACTACCACTAACTCCAAATCATGAGTTGCATAGTTTTGCTCATGTAGCCACAACTATCTAGAAGCATATGCTATCACATTTCCATTTTGCATCAACACACAGCCAAGCCCTTTCTTAGAAGCATCACTATAAACTACAAATCCTCCCTGTCCTAATGGCATTCTCAACATTGGCGCTTCCACCAAACATCGCTTCAATTCCTAGAATGCTTCCTTACATTTATCAGTCCAATCAAATCTACTTTCCTTATGGGTCAATCTAGTTAGGGGGCACTGCAATAGTGGAAAATCCTTCCATGAACCTCCTGTATTATCTAGTCAGTCCCAATAAACTCCTCACCTCTATCACATTAGTCGGTCTTGGCCAGTTCACCATGTTAAGTCTAACCCCTTTAGTAAGCTTGATTTTGATGATAAATAAGGTTAAAATAATTAGTATTGATGATGAAAAAACAAATGAGTGAGGAATTAGGGTACTAAAAAATTACTTTTCAAATGTTGTAGTATTAATATCAAAACAGATTAAGGAAAGTAATAAAGCAATACTCAAATAAAAAGATGTTCAAAAGTTACTTCAGAACTTGCTTAGAGGCTTGACATGAAAATTCAAAAGCAACACAACGATGCACAAAAGCAAGTCAAAAGCAACAAAATGATGCACAGAAGCTAGTCAAAAGCAATACAACGATGTATAGAAGAAATTCAGAAGGACTATCTTATTATATAGAAGGAAAGAAAAATATTATCACACTGCGAAGTAATGGAAAAGTGTCATAATGTTGCTTAGAAAAAATAAAGAATTCAATCACACTACATAGAAGCATCACAGAACTTGTGGTATTACTCATAAGCAATACAAAAAATGCTCGGTCACACATAACTAAGATAGAAGGAACTTTGATCACACAGAAGCAACCTAGAAGAAAGTCAAGTGATTAGAACCATATGAGGAAAATTTTTGGAGTAATGCAGAAGCAAAACAACATTATGCAAAAGTAATGTAGAACTTATCATGGTACATAGAAGAAGTGCAAAAATCATGCAGAATCAAGTCAGAAGAAATATTAGAGACATGTTCGATTCAACATGATTAAGTGAAGATATACAAAAGTAAAGACTAAGCTTCATAAGTGAACTAGAAGATACTTAGATATTCTTTAGAGGCTCCAAATGTATCTATTGAAGATTAAGACAGCAAACAGAAATTTTGAACAGGATACTGCCAAAAATTTACTAACCATAGAAGTTCCACAGAGCCACTTCAGAATTTTTGTTGAAGTATAAATTAAAGCATAGAAGTTTTGTGGATGTACTCAGAATTTCTAAACTCCAACTAGTTGCAACAATCGTCACCAAACCTACCTATCTAGTATGAAAATAGTTTCAAAGATTGCAACGGCTAAAATTTCAAATCCTAGATAAAGAGGATTAAGATTACATCAAAAATAATTGAGAGATTACATAGAAAATCATTTTGATTAACAAGAGAGTATTCACAACCTTTCATCATTCAACTCCAGCTTCTACGTCACTGCCAAAAGCATTCAGAATCCTCAACATTAGATCTACATCAACTTCAAAAGGAGTTTGAATATGATCTCATTGCTTACTTTATTCTTTTAATTAAACTTTAGCTTTCATACATGTTAGCCTAAATAAGAGGCATTGTAATTTTACATTCATTTTGAAAAACTAAGAGTTAGTTGTAAGCTATGTAAAACCAACTATTTATAAAAGTTTTTTATTAGCTTTAAAAAACCAGAAAGTTAGTTGGTAAGCTTGAAAACCAACGTGTAAGAGTTTCTTGTTAACTTGGAAAACCAATAAGTTGTTGGTGAGCTTGTAAAACCAATAAATGTTATAATGGAACCTGAGTTCAATAAAGAAGACTAATTCAGAGAAGTGGTGTAGGAACTCAAGAAGGTCCGAACCATTATAAAAGTACTGTGTATGTGTTGTATGTTATTATCTCTTTCATTTTAAGCATCTATAGTCATTTATTGGCCAAAATTTTTAGAAGCTCCCCCCCCCTCCCCTCTTAAGCTACCATTCAGTTAAAGACCAACACACTACTATTTCTATCTTGTGAGGATCAAATGAAAAACCATCTCTTGAAACCACATGACTCAGAAATGTCATACTATTCATCCAAAAATCACACCTCTTAAGTTTGGCATACAGCCTTTCTTCTCTGAGCTTCTACAATATCGATCTCAAATGTTGCTCATGTTCCTCCGTACTCGTGAACTAGATTAATATATTATCAATAAATACAACTATAAACTGATCTAAATATAGCCTAAACACCCTGTTTATTAAGTCCATAAATACTGCAGGAGCATTAGTCAAGCCAAATGGCATCACTAAGAACTCATAATGCCCATATATCATCCTGAAGGCAGTCTTAGATACGTATGCAGTCCTAACTCTCATCTAATGATACTCTAATTGTAAATCAATTGTAAAAAATGTCCTTGCCCCTTGCAACTGATCCAACAAGTCATCAATACAAGGTAGGAGATAATTATTTTAGATAGTGACCTTATTAAGCTCCTTGTAATCAATGCATGGTCTCTAATTGCCATCCTTCTTCTTTACAAATAGTACTGATGCTCCTCATGGTGATACACTAGGATGAATGAATACTTTATCCATTAACTCTTGCAGCTGCACTTTCAACTCTGCCAGATCTACTAGTGCCATTCGATATGGAGCTCTCGATATCGGCCCAGCTCCAAGTTGGAGATCAATACCATACCCCACCCCTCTCCTTGAGGGTAACCTTAGTAGTCATCTGAAAATATATCAGAAAAATTCTAAAATACAAGTATATGTTCCAATGGTTGATGCTCGAAGTGACCATCCACTATAGACATTAGATATGCCTCGCACCCTGTTCATACTAAACTCATGGCTCCCATTGCTGAGATAAGTTTAGGCACTCCACATTTAGGTAAACTCCTAAAGATGATGTCAACTTCATCTAGAGTCTTCAAAGTCACTTGCTTAGTTCTGGACAACCAGTCCATACCCAAAACAATATCCAATCCTTCCATGTTTAACACAATTAGATCAGCAACAAATTGTCTACACTCAATCACTATAGAGATATCATGACACATTTCAAAAGCTGCACTAACTATCCTCAAAGGAGTAGACACTTTCACATTATTAATTATAGGATACTTAGGCAGACAAGCTCTATCCACAAACACTATAGAGATAAATGATCAAGATGCACCAGGATTAAATAAAAAATGTATCATGTGATAACAAACAAAATGTTTACATGTCACCACATCATCCAATACCTGGGCCTCTTGAACATTGGCTGCTTGAATAACTGGTGCCACCAGAGGCCTCTGCCCATCATGTTGATGCCATGGTGCCTAATTCTACCTCTATTCCTTACATGGTCATCCTCTGCCTCAGCCTCTCATCTAAGCCACCCCACACATAGGCTGCTATAGCATCCGCCAATCTATACCTCCATGCTACAAATAAGGATAATTAGGCTTGATATGCATAGGCTCTACACATGAATGACATGTAACTAGGCGTCTAGGCCCTTTCTCTAGAGTCTGTGTTGGTGTCTGTCTGGCATCTCTTGCTTGTCTCGATGCTGACCTATCTCTCTGTCCTCTTTGCCTCTCCTTTCCCAATGGGCATTGTGCACTCATATGGCCTGGTTGCTTGTAATTAAAGCATACTTTCCCTTGGGGTGCATCATTAACTTGATTAATTCTAGACCTTTGCCTACGCCCCTTGCCATTATCCTTGGCTCCTTGCTTCTTATCTCAAATTTTGTTATGTTCTTCTTCTTCTCTTTCTACCACTCTAGCTCTTTTCAAGATATCATTATATCTTGTCAATAACAGGGAGCTACATCTTGCCGATGGATAATCTTAGGCCTTCCTAAAACTTCCTAGCTGTCTCCAAAGAGTTTATTTATGACCACGGTACAAACCTAGCCAAAGATTGGAACTACTCATCATACTCCCCAACCATCTTCTTTCCCTCATACAGGGACACGGATTCTGTAGCCTTCCTAGCTCTCTCACTAACCAACACATAATGATGGAAGAACCTCTCTCTAAAATCAACCCACGTCATGCTCATACCATTATTAGGTACAATGTGGTTTTCAATATTCCACCAACGTTACACATCTCCCTTCAATTTATAAACAACATATGGAACCTTGTGTCCCTTAGGACACCTCATATAGGATGTAATGCCCGAGGCATTAAAATGAAGGAAAGTATTGTGAAATGTTGTTCAGGCTACAATGAACCAATTTAAAATTTGGAAGCCATTTAAACTTAAGTGCAAGTGTAAAATAGTGGTGGTGGGAGTCGAACACAGTTGGGAATTGAGTATTTTTAAGTGGTTGGATCCACTAATTTCATGCACATGTATGCATTATTTTATGTCAATATTATGTGGAAAAGTCATGGGTTAAAAAGGTATGAAGAACAAGGATGTAAAATGGAGAAAACATTTACAAGATTTGGGGTGGTGGGCTAGACGCCCATCATCAAATCATTAAAAGGGGAGGCAGGCAGCGTCTAATGAGATGGACCCTTGCGACACCCAATTCCACATGGCGACGTCGGCTGATGGGATAAAGTCGATGAACCAACTTTTCAACCCAACTTGTTCTATTTCTTTCCCCCTCTTGTTCCTTTTTCTTCCTCCCCATACTGTAACCCCATTTAGGCCTAAATCTTTGCCATGTTACTAGAAAAGAGGATGATTTAGCTAGATAATCATCTAAGCACGAACATGGAGATGGGTTTTGGCCATTTGAATGGTGAAAGGAGAAGGAAATTCGATTTTTGTTGCAACCCATGATGGGTTTTGAGGATTTGAGGATAGAGGCAAGTTTTATGGTGGAAGCCACACATGAATGGCATGGTAAGTTGATTTTTCCTCATTTAAATTGTGTTTTATGTATAGCTAGGGTTTTATACTATCCATGAACAATGGAATTTGGGGGAACACATGGTTTAGGTGTAATTGTTATGGGGAAAATGATTAATGACTTAGTTATAGTATTTTGGAACTTAATGGGGGATGAGAAATCATGAGTTATGCTTATTAGGGTTTTGTGAACAGTGCTTGATGGGAATGACTATTAAAACCATGGGGTAAATTGATAAATTGCTACATTTTTGCCCTTAATTGAGAATGAAAGTTTTGAGTTTTCGACCGTAACCTAAGTGGAGGTTAGAATGGGTTTCTATGCATCAAGTGTTTCAAAAGCAAATTAGTTGAAGTAAAAGCTTAATTGATTCATTTTTGTGATTATCTATATGTTAATCATGTTATATGATAAGTATGTATGACTGGAAATGAAATTCTCTTGGAACTTTATGTTGAATTGCTATGATCTAAAAGATACATATGAAATGGTCGATGAACTGCCCATTTGAACTATAACGTATGAGTAAGAGGTTTGATTGCAATCTAAGAACCCTAAGAAGTTGGAGTGAGGGATTAGTTTGTTTGGGGTATAATTAAATTGTTAGTGAAGTTGTTTAATGTTAAGAATGTTGGATATGAAAACAATACGTAAACTGAATTATTATGTCTAGAGGACCCATGGGATAATGATATGGGAATTCCAAATGAAACAGGGTGCTAATTCCTAGCTAAAGTAAATGTGCGAGATGTATAATTAACCAATGATATATGTGATTATGTGTGAATTGAATATATGAAATTGTTGTATGTGTAGGATTATTAAACAGAATGAGAAGCTGGGGAGCTTGGGGAATTGTGGTACTCAAGAAGATATAAGCCAATTCATCAATAAGGTAAGTAGGCATTGTCCTTGCTAAATGCATGCATGAGGATATGTATTATCCCATATGTTTTGAATTGGGGCATGTATGCATGAGGATAGTGGATATCTTATGGTTGCTGCTTATCAAAATTATAAACACATGAATGCGATGGAATAACGAATGTTCCCTATTTATGTTGATGTGCATTTTGTTGTACATATGTGTACTTATAGGGAATAATGTGTATAAATATGGTATGATATGGGTATCAATGGCATAGTTATGATAATTTGTGCTTGCATGACACACTTATGATATGAGATGTTCAAAATGGCTTAGGTATGATGTGAGGTGCCTGGATGGCACGTTGATGGTTATGATTGCATATGCATAAAGGCCATAGAGTATAGTATTAGCAATTCTACTAGCAAAGGAGGGGTTAAGCCTCATGGTGTGATTCTATAGGTATGAATTTATGTATTTTGTGTTTTACATCTCAAAATGAGATGTGAGTGCATTGGATTCATGGTTATGGTTCTCGGATACAATGACATAACATTAGAAGAACTTTAATGAATCAAATAGATTGGTTTAGCATAAGGTGTCCACCATAATAATTGATCCATTTATTCAACTTGTACATGGTTTAGAATAAGGTGTGTACCATAACCATGTTGTCAGACAATTAGTTTAATTCATAGAATTGGTGATTAGGTAATTAGACAAATCAGATGATTGCATTAAAACATTGAATGAAACTAGATAAAACTGAATTGATAATCTAACAATCCTTGTTTAACGAATAATCATGAGGACTATATCTTCAACCTAGAAAAAGAAATTAGTTCATGATAAAAACAGAAAGAAAACTCTTTAAAATATGCATGTTTGCAAAACTCGAAATCTCTCTTGCTTGCAGAACATCTCTCCCAAAAACACTCTATGCCAAACGGTATCTCTCCAATTGTATGTCCTCATCTTTATTCTAGATGTGTCTTTAAATAACCCAAGTAGCAAGATTTTGTAAACTCTTTCATGAATTGCAATATCTCTATGCATAAGGAGCCTCTTTTAATAATAACTTAATCTTTTCACACAACAAGATAGCTTCATAAGTGTCGTAGTGCATAAAAATAGGAGTTTTAAAATAAAGTGAGTTGCTACATGTCCTAGCTTTTAAAGATTGCAACACACCTTGCGCCAAAAAATATCTTCCAACAATAACTTCATAATTTGCATGTCTTAGACTCTAAAGATTGAAATGAAGAAAACTCTCCATAGAGAAATCAACTTCCAAATAAAACTCAAGTAGCTATAAATCATGGGCGTTGTGGCACCCACCTCTGAAACCACTCTTAATTATATTATTGATTTCTAAAATTGCCTTCTGAAATGAACTCCCGAAACTTGATTTCTATCTTTTAAAAGCCTTCAGAGGTGCTGAACCATGCATTTAAACTCCAAATTTTAGATTTTTAGTATTTTTCTTTTGTTCCCCAGCTTCAACACATTTGAAGATGCACTTCAGACCATTTGAAGCTTGAGCTACGAATTCAGTTTCTTGTTTCAAACCATCTGATGTTTATTCCCACACATCTGAAGCTCTCTTGGGCCATTTACCTTCAAACCATCTCAAGTTATTATTTTAGATGGTCTGAAGCAATGGAATGGATTTCACAGTTTCACATCCGATGTTTCTTCAAAACATCTAAAGTGGCTTTCTTTGGATACAATCTTAGTATTTTAGCCATAACTTCCTTGTCTGAAAACAAAATGATGTAATTCTTGATTCTTTAGAAAGATAATTTAAAGAGATAAAACTTTTATGTTGAAACATTTTTTGATTTAGCCTCCATATATGTGATTAACTGCCTCAAATTGACACCTTTTAATGGTCTTTACCTTTTAGATAGTTTGAAGCTCTAGAGGCAGTGGCAGTGTTTTGGCCATAACTTTCTCATATAAACTTAAAATCATGTAATTCTAGAGGTGTTAGAAATTTATGAACAAAGGATATAAATTTAATGTTGAACACTTTCATTGAATTAGCCTCCATCCATACCAGTAGTTGCCTCAAAGTGACACTTTTTATAATCTTCAGCTTCTTTTTACAGTTTTGACATCTGAAACAGTAATAAACTCTATTAAGTGTGATATTTTATCAAATGTGGACATAAATCTATGAAATCATGTCAATTGAGGAGAAAATATATAAATTTAGGTATCTTACATATGATAAATATGAGCTTATCAGGAACTAAAACCATATCTTGCCTCTCTTCCTCTGTTGAGTGCCCCTAAAAGGGGAGAAACCCTTTACCTGGTTGCAGAATTTGAGATGGTTGCCATATTACTATTCAGAGAGTAGGAATAGCACAAAAAAATATTATACTATGTCAACAGGATTCTAAGGTGTGCAAAAGTAAGGTATCCCTCAATTGAGAAAGTTGCCTTCACTCAGGTTATTATTGCAAGAAGGTTATGACAATATTTCCTGGGACATCCAATCCAAGTATACACTAATCAACCCCTCAAAAAACTATTCCAAAAGATGGAACTCTCTAGCCATTTTATCAAATGGTTTGTCGAGCTCAGTGAGTTTGACATCGAATTCTTGTCAAGAATGGTTATTAATGTCGGTCCCATTCTAGAGGTAGCTCAAGAGAGGGGTGAATTGAGCTTTTGAAAATTGTTGCTAAATTAAAGATCAAAGTGCTAGAAATAGATTAAATAGATCACATAGCACAAAGCACAAGGATTTTTATAATGGATCAACTGAACATGGTACCTACTTCACTCTTTGAGTCAACATCTCTTGCTGCACTTAAGTTTTATTAAACACCTATTGGTTTTACAAGCTCACCAACAAACTTTACAATGGTTGATTTCCAAGCTCACGAACAAACTTTACACTCGTTGGTTTCTAAGCTTACCACCAAAATTATACAAACATAGTTGGTAAGCCCCTTGCTTGTTGTCCCAAATAACAAACAAAAATGTAATCTCTCTTACATAGGTAGATTTGTATAGAGTTAAATGCAATATTACAAAGTATAAAACACTTAAGTACAAATTCTTTAAACTCCAAATAATGTTGTAGAGAATAAAGCTTTGAATATTGTTTGGAGTTATGCCTAGAAGAGTTGAATGTTGCTTGGAAGAAAACTTTTGAGAATGTACATGCTCTCAGTGATTTCTTTTATTAAATTCTCTAACGTCTGGGAATGTCCTTATTTGATCTTCTTATACTCAGTTTCAATTCCCCATTGAGGTTGGTGGCAAGCATTGAATGTGAGGGAATGTTCAAAAATCCAATCATTAAGTTGTTCTCCTATTTCACATCATCTGGAATAAGTATGTCTGGAGAAGAGAAGAACGCTTCAACAAAAATTTCATCATTCACAGTTTCACACTGTTAGAAATAACTTTCGATTGTATGAATGATTTGTGTGAATGATTTGGACTGGCTTCATTTGAACTACTTTAGTATATCTTAAGCAAATATTTTGAACTAACTAATATGGCTTGAAGTACATAGCCGTGAATCAGAGCTTTTAGCTTCATCTTAAATTGAGTTTGACATTGTCTGAAACAAAATTTTGCAATATCCTAAGTTGGTTTCATAATGTCTTCAGCTTGGGACTTAGTCCTTTTTGGACATAGAGGCATGACTTCATAATTTTGCATTTTCTAATCTTGGCTTTGCATTCAAGCTTAGCTTCACAACTTTGGAACTTTGGTTTCACAATGTCTGAAGCTTTGCTTGTGTTCAAGACTTAGGCATCTGATCTGTTTGCTTCTGCACTATGCTTCAACACACTTGAACCACTTTTGAAGCTAGTCTTTGAAGCTTGCTTGATGCCAAACATATCCTTCAACTGAAATATTTGCTTAGAAGCTTAGATCTTGGATTTGAAGTATTTCAAACATTGTTCCAAATATTGATCTTATGTCTAAAGTTGCTATCTTTTGGGCATTCAAGTTTTCTTCCTATATTTAGTGGATCTTATCTCTGATATGATCCTAATTGTGCCATCAACTTTTACTGATGTTATTTTCTTGATATATATATATATTTATTACTGCACACTTAGAGAATAGTAACACCCCACATCCCTACCACATGCGTTTTGACCATCTGATAGATTATGCTCTATTGGGCCTATGCAGCACATTACCACTTCCCGTCTTATAAAGGAAAGTATTTTCATAATCCCACTATTCTCTATTTAAGGAAATAATTCTGTAAAAAATTAGGTAGAGTCTCCTTTGAATTATCCATAATTGAAACCTGATTTAAAAATATTTAAACTCATAATTTCTAATTATTGATATTCATAATTCTAAATCATACATAGAACTGCAATTTAATTCAAATCATAATTAACTCACTAGCCCAACCTACCCATAGCTCAGAATCTGTATCATATCATGATGGCAATACACTATAGGGAAACAATATCATGTTACCACAATATTATACATCATCTGCTATTTTTAAGCTACTATCATATAATTTCAATATGATTTACAAGTAATTACTAATATACAATGGGATTCTAATCCCAACATATAGCCATACACAAAATATGTCTTCTACTCTTGCTTAGCACCACACAAAAATATATCTTCTAACCTTTCTTACCAATCCCAATGCACAATGGGAATTCTTCACTTGACCTTGTTGGTCCCATAGGTTAGGCTAAAACCCAAGAGGGGATGGGTGAATTGGGTACTTTAAAAAATTATTTCTTAACCCCTTTAGGATTACTTTTCCCTCTAGCAATTAATCACTTGAATACAAAATAAATAAGACATAATGATTTTTATATTGGTTCAAGTAAACACTTTACTCTACTCTTCCAAGATTACTTTTTCTCTTAGTGTCTTAGGTTCCAATATTCCTAATAGCAAAAATACAATAGTGCCCCCGACACTCTTCTAGATTATATAAGGGGCATAATCAAGTGTCCCTAACACTCTTCTAGATTTCAACTCTAGGAGGCTATTACAAACAGCTCTTATTTGCACTCATACAGTCATAACTCTTCTTAAGTCTAGTCACAACCACTAGCTCAAGGCACAAGAAATGAATTTCATAAGTTTAAGCACAAGAATTTTCTTTATAAGTGTAAGGGAAATATTCTGAAAGTTAAATGCAGAAGTAAATGATCTTCCCAATGGTAGTTGAGAGCCTTCAAGGAAAGATGAGGAAGGTTTGAATGCAAGGCTCTTGACTCCTGAAGAATTTTAGAAGGTTTAGCTTAGATCACTAAATGCTCTCAAGAAGGTTTGAATAATTTTCTCAATTGCTTCGTTAGTTCCTTCTGCTCCAATGATGCTTCATTTATAGTTACTTTGAATTCTACTCATTAGTGGTAGGTGAGCTTTATTAATCATAGAAGATAATTTGATTGGCACATTTTGAATCTTCTTTTGAATCTTCTAACTTCTGCTTATTCCTTGTATGTTGTAATGCCTACAGAACCGACCTTGGAAAAGATAATTTCAGGTTTCTCAAGAAGCTTTGGTCAAGGTATTACTGCATTGCCTACTACTTTTACTAATATAGAAATATCATTGTTATTTTTGAATGAAGACCAACGATTCGTTCTGACCGTTACTCATCTTTTACTTATGATAGATGAAGTATTTGTCCAACTATCCATAAGACAAAGTTCCTTCATCTTTGTCTCTCGTAAGTGATAGATGAATTATTCTTTCTATTATTGTCAGATGAACTTTACCATTCAAGCTCTTTGTCTATTGCACTGTAGAGGCATAAATGTCTTGTTTGCTTCATAGCTTCCTCTATTGGGTTTGTCTATTATAAGTAATAGACAAAGTGTTCATTTGCCAATGGGTATTCTTCATGACTTCGTCTGATGGAATTATTTCTCTGCTTTGTCTATTAACAATAAATGATCACTTACAAATCTCTTGCTTTGCTCCTTTTTTCTCCTGCTTTGTTTGTCAACATCAGACGATCATTGACTCACTTGAGATAGATAAAGTTTTTGCTTTCCCATATGATTCTTGCTTCTTCGCTTTGTCTGTTTATGATAGATGAAGTCTTTTATTTTCCTAAAAAGGTCTTTACTTCTTTGGCCTTTGTTTGTGCTCATCAAATGACCATTGACAAAAATTGTAGCTTGCTTATAGTATACAAACTCTATTGTAGACAAATTGTCTTGCATCCGTCAGATGTAGTTTTTCATTTTGATAGATGAATGAAAAACAGCTGAGTCCTTTTCATTTATGCTTTGTCTGTTATGACACTTCATCTTTTGCTTCTTTACTTGCTCAAGCCTTGTTGCCATAAAATATGTTTTCTGTGCTCATTTTTCTTTAAGACCTACAAATTGATTTTGCATGCTAAAACTTGATAACAACCATTGGTACATATTCTTTAATCAAGTTTTGTTCATTATCGAAACCATGCATTTATGTCAACATTCTCCCCCTTTTTGATGATGAAAAAACTTAATTAAAAATTATCTGATAAAATAATCTCCCCCTAAATGTATGTAGTAAAAATTTTTAATCATTCTACAAGTTGTCATCTTCTGATATTTCCTTATCTTGTTTTATATATATTCTCCTTGATTATTTAGAATGTATTCTCCCCCTAATTTATTAAGTGTTATGTAATTTATACTTCCTGTTTGAGATAATTTGCATATTCTTTCTCCCCCTTTTTATCATAAGCAAAAAGACGTACGTCCTCCTAGTAAGATACATACACAAATAGATGTAGCCAAAAAATAATAAAAATAGTTTATTTCATGAAAGGGAGAATAACTCAGGCAAAAAATAGGGTTGGATGTGATAACCATAGTTGTAAGTTAATGCTAACAAGAAAATGAGGTGTACTTGACCTCGGGAAACAATCTTCAGATGAAGTGCAAATAGGGCACTTGATTCAAATAACTTACTTCGTCTAAGCTAAAGTTTAGTCTCAAAGAAAACGTCCTTTTCAATGAGTGACATTAGAGACTTCATTTTCATATCATCATGTTAGTCATACTTAATTCTCCTCTAATATTATAGAAGGTGTCTAATGATAGTGGCTTAGTAAAAATATCAGCAAGTTGAGCATTTGTGGGCATATATTTTAGACATATATCATATTTTTCAACATGATCTCTAATAAAGTGGTGTCTAATCTCTATATGCTTAGTTCTCTAATGTAGGATAGGATTCTTTGTCAAGCATATGGTACTAATGTTATCATATTTAATGGGTATGTCTCTATAGCTTAGTTCATAATCAAGAAGTTATTGTTTCATCCACAATAATTGAGAGCAACAACTTCCAGCTGCTATATATTCAGCTTTTGCTATAGAGCGAGCAACACTAGTCTATTTTCTAGAGAACCATGATACTAAACTATTTCCTAGAAATTGACAAGTTCCACTAGTACTTCTTCTATCAACTTTATGTTCTCCAAAATCAACATCAGAATATCCAATGAGTTCAAAATTAGTTCCTTTGGGATAAAAAAGTCCAAGATTTGGTGTGCCAACTAGGTACTTAAATATTTATTTTACTACAGTAAGATGACATTCTCTAAGACTGGATTGAAATCTAGTACATAAACATACATTAAATTGAATATCTAGTCTAGATGCAATAAAATAAAGAAGAGATCCAATCATACTTCTATATTATTTTTGATCTACAAGTTTAACCTTTTCATCCTTGTCTAGCCTTATTGATGTGCTCATTGGAGTGCTTGCTGTCTTAACTTCTTCCATTTTGAACTTCTTTACCATCTCTCTAGTATATTTGGATAGACAAATATAGTTTTCATCATCTCTTTGCTTGATTTGCAATCCAAGTAATTCAATTCTCCCATTATACTCATTTCAAATTTAGCCTACATGATCTTTGAGAAATCTTGACAGAGTTTTTCATTAGTAGCTCCAAATATAATGTCATTCACATAAATTTGAACTATCAAGATATCTTTGTCAATATTTTTGATAAATAGAGTGGTATCAACCTTTCCTCTCTTGAATTTATGATCACTTAAGAATTTGCTCAACCTTTCATACCAAGCTCTTGGAGCTTGTCTTAAACCATATAATGCCTTGGTGAGCTTATAGACATGATTGGGTTGATCACCATTCTCAAAACTAGGAGTTTGATCTACATACACTTCTTTACTTAGATAACCATTCAAAAATACACTCTTTACATCCATTTGAAATAACTTAAAGTCCTTATGAGATTAAAATGTGACCAACATTCTAATGGCTTTTAATCTAGATACAAGGGCATATGATTCTTCAAAATTAATTCCTTCTTCTTGGCAGCACCCCTTAGCAATAGACCGTGCTTTGTTTGTTACAACTAATCCACTTTCATCGAGTTTGTTTCTAAATACCCATTCAGTTCCGATTACATCAACATCCTTTGGTTTTGAAACTAATTCCCATACTTTGTTTCTTTCAAACTAGTTTAACTATTCTTGCATTGTAATCACTCAAATACAAAATAAGTAAGACACAATAATCTTTATAGTGGTTCAAGTAAACACTCTACTCAACTCTTTCAAGATCACTTTTTCTCTTAGTGTCTTGGGTTCCATTATTCCAAATAGTAGAAATACAATAGTGTTCCCAATGCTCTTCTAGATTATAGCTCTAGGGGGCATAATCAAGTATCCCTGACATTCTTTTGAATTCCAGCTCCAGGGGGTGTAAACAAGTGTCCTTGACACTCTTCTAGATTTCAACTTTAGGGGGCAATTACAAACAACTCTTGTCTACATTCAGACAGTCACGCTCTTTTTGAGTCTAGTCACAACCACTAACTTAAGAAACAAGAAATAAATATCAAAAGTTTAAGCATAGAGATTCTCTTAATAAGCATAGGAAACATTTTCTGAAAGTTGAATGCAGAAGTAAATGATCTTCCCAATGGTAGTTGAGAGCTTTCAAAGAAAGTTGAAGAAGGTTTAAATGCAAGGCTCTTAACTCTTGAAGGATTGTAGAAGGTTTAGCTCAGATCAGTAAATGCTCTTAAGAAGGTTTGAATAATTTTCTCAATTGCTTTGTTAGTTTCTTCTGCTCTAACGATGTTTCATTTATAACTATTTTGAATTCTAGTCATTGGTGTAGGTGAGCTTCATTATTCACAGAAGACAATTTGATTGGCATATTTTGAATCTTCTGACTTCTGCTTATTCCTCATATGTTATAATGCTTGTAGCGCCGACCTTGGAGAAGATGATTTCAAGTTTCTCAAGAAGCTCTAGTCGAGGTATGATTGCATTGGTTGCTGATTTCACCAATACAGAAGTATCATTATTAATGCTAGGTGAAGACCAATGATACATTCTGATAAGATGATCTATCTAGCAGTCCATAAGACAAAGTTCCTTCGTCTTTGTCTATCATAAGTGACAAATGAATTATTCTTTCTATTGCTACCAGATGAACTTCACCATTCAAGCTCTTTGTCTATTGCACCTTAGAGGCATAAATGTCTTCTTTGCTTCATAGCTTCATCTATTGGATTTGTCTATTATAAGTAACAAACGAAGTGTTGATTTGCCAACAATTTTTCTTCACACCTTCGTCTAATGGAATTATTTCTCTGCTTTGTCTATTAATAACAGAAGATCACTTACGAATCCCTTGCTTTGCTCCTTGTTTCTTCCGCTTTGTATATCCACATTAGGTGATCATTAGCTCACTTGAGATAGATGGAGTTTCTACTTTCCCATACAATTCTTGCTACTCCTCTTTGTCTGTTAATGGCAGATGAAGTTTTTTGTTCTACTGAAAAGGTCTTTAACTCTTCCACCTTTGTCTGTTCTCATCAGACGACCATTGGCAAAAATTGTAACTTGCTTATAGTATACGAACTCTATTGTAAACAAATTATCTTGCATCTATCAGATGTAGTTTTTCATTTTGACAGACGAATGAAAAATAGTTGAGTCCTTTTCATTCATGCTTTGTCTATTACGACACTTTGTCCTTTGCTTCTTTACTTGCTCAAGCCTTGTCACCATAAAATATGTTTTCTATGCTCATTTTTCTTTAAGACCTGTAACTTGATTCTGTATGCTAAAACTTAATAACAACCATTAGTACATATTCTTTAATCAAGTTTTGTTTATCGTTGAAACCATGCATTTATGTCAACAGACCTATCAACTAAAAATTTAAAAGTGGAAGATGTAAATCTAGGCAACTTAGTAAGTAGACACAATTAATAGAAATCAAGTTAAATTTTTCATAATTTAATTCAATCATGATCAAAGATGTAATAAGTCAATCATATTATGAGGACCTCATCCTCATTATTCTAATTCAATATTTTACGCCCAGGCATATCCAATCTTACAATCTCTTATGTACAGCAAGAAAACTAATCAAGGGATGACTTTTATCCCCCAAATCAATGACATACACATATGTTCATTCGATTATCCAATATACCATTTCGAACCAAATAAGTATAGCTTAAGGGAACGTCTAATTTTTCCCATAATGTATCCTTTATCAATTCATAAAGAAACTCATTTACAAGAATACTCAAATACATGCAATACCAACAATCATTATATAATTCAATTCAAGGGATCTTAGTTATCTCTAGTATTGATACCATCACAAACCAATATAAACATCTATCATCACAAATATGGGATATTCAATATCCCCAACTAAAACACTCAAGCCCTGATTCAATTCAATGGGATATTTTTTATCCCCAACTAGTCATACATTGGAACCAAAATAAGGGGCATCTACTTACCTTGAGTGATCCGTTATATGCTTTTCAACCTAAATGTCTCTTTTTATCCTTCTCAGATCATCTTGTATAGAGCAATAATCTCATGCATTTACAAACATAATTCAAACTAATTCATTGCAAATGAATACTATGGTTGATTTATTATTAAACCCATATACTCCCCAAATGCATAAATGCATACTTATCAATATACAATTAGAAGCCAATATACTTAACATCCAGTTAACCATTACAGCATACCATTTAAACTTTAAGTACATCCCAAATAACCAATCATTCCTTCCCTTTTATAAGGGTCTTAGGATGTAACGCCCCTCCCTCCTGGGGTCGTTACTCCACTTTACACCATAAATCCACATGATAATACCATGACTTTTCCACCTCCAGGGTGGG